>QKMX01362078.1:2496-18121 GCA_003401595.1 Venustaconcha ellipsiformis | reverse complement strand
CACACACACAATAATTAATCATAGTTAAGCAGGAGGGGGGCAACCACCTAAAGGGTGCTAGACATAGGTGACAAAAAAAAGACAAAAAAAACCATACATTAAATCATTGGAATGACCAATGAACAACAACATAAACTATATGTTACACATTGTGATGTTTTCTTATGTGCTATAAAATGTGAATATTTTTATTTGATATAAACAACATGGGGCGGGGGTGGGACAGGAATGTGTTGGCCAGACCAAGTGAAAAAAATGATGCAATTTATTAGCATTTTTGTGTTTATTAGCATTTTCTGCTCTAATGCTTTTATTAGCATTTTTGCTTTAATTAGCATAATTGCTTTAATACTTTATTGCCTTAATTAGCATTTTATAAAACAAAATCAAGGCTTGTCCCCCATGCACTCTATGGTCAGGACATTCACTGATAATTCATAACTGTTTTCCACTCACACCCCTCCCCCTTTACAACATCCCCAGGGTACAAAACCCTAACCCGTTTTGGGGTTGAGACAAACTATAAATTATCAATGAATCATCAGCTGACTTTCAAGGCTTGGCTGGTGCCCCCACTATAACAGCATCTGTCGCAGATGCTGACAATATGTCTATCATGTTTTTTGTTTTTTGGACTTGAACACATTATGTGGATTGAAAGTTTGTCTCAATATTCTTACCAATTCTGCCACTGTCTTGCTTAAGAATATATGATAAAATAATTTATATGAGCATACGCTCTCTGAACAGACAGACAGAAATTAAACATATAGATGTATTTAAATCATATGATTTATTTCTCAAGTATTTTTATTTGGGGTCACAGGTATATTTCTCCAGTGAATGTAAAATAATCAAATTTTACCTGTAAATTCTAGCAAGTAAGCATTTTGACCTTATGGGATTCCAGCTAGTTATCAATAGTGTAAACACAAACACAGTAATGTCTAAACTGTCAAATTGAGATCCACTTGGTTTGTGGTACTTGGAAAAATTACATTATGTTACTGGATATACAGTAAAACCTTGTGTATCTACTGAGTTATTGATCTGTAATTAAATCATTGTAATGATGAGTGATTATGCACTTACCATGGAATCTCATACAGCTAATTAGCTTGACAATGACTTAATGCTTTTAACAAATATCTTCCTGTCCATGATTCTGTCAAGCAACAGTTACAACAATGCCAGGAATCTCATTTGGAATTTACAGAGGGTACAAAACACATATTTACACTAAATGTAGAAGCAACCAAACAAATTGTTACAGTGACTCTTTGACACATTACCTGCTGATATTGCAGGCCATCTAAAACCACCCCATCCACCAGTTCAGCCACCACCACCAAAAGCAAAAATTAAGGCAACAAATTTACTGAGGAGAGTATTGACGCTATCAAACATCCAGACCAAGTATTTGACATTGCAGCATTTAGATATGGCCATAGAGAACAATATGTAAAACCTGAATATATTTGCACTTTAAAAGTTGCCCATTGGGTCAAAGTATATCATGTTGATTCTAATATTCAGCAAGGCAAAACTGCTGACAAAGATTCTGAACTCTTTAAAAAAAGAAGTTGAAAATTATATTGCAAGAGAAGAATTTAGAAGGGAAACAAAGCAAAAAGAATTGATACATTGATTTGAAAAAGTAGAACAAAAAACTGGGAATAAAACAACAAAGAAAATGAGAAAAGCTGCATCAGAGGCACTCCAGAACCAGAACCACCTGAACAACCAACTGGAAGTGGCCTTGCCACTCACAAGGATGTTGCAGGAAACAAGGCAGTATGTGATTGCTGCATGGCTAATGATTCAGAATAAACTTTGTCCCAATATCTTCCTCGCTAATGTTGATCGACTAGAAATTCTGATTGGTGGAAGACGAGCTGGCAACAATTCCCACAAAATTATCAATGAAGCAGATGCTTCTTTTCAGTGTTTATTTACTGGTGGCATCATGAACAGTGGCATCTATCAGAAGCTGATCAATAAAATTACCGACAATTACTACAGTGAGCAATCAATTAGATTGGTGATAACAAAATAACATGATTATACACAATGCCCAACGTTGACCTGAAAGTGTCAGGGTGATAAATTCACAATTACTAGCTTATAAAGTGATCTATGGAGATCGAATTAGCATTGTTGTTATAGGTTTATTCAGATGGATTGCCCCCCAAAGCTATCCTGATTGCAAAACAATTAGGTATGACAGCCATCAAAGTTGTTCATGATATGGCTATTGACACTGTTCATAATCTTTCTGGTAAGCATTTTCTGTTGTCAAAGAAAATCATATAACTATTGGTATAACTAAAACCACAGCCAATAAAACTGCCCAGCACCGAAGTAAAAATTCCAGTAAAAGTGCCCAGCACTGAAGTGATTCCACCAAGTGTCAGCAAAATAATAAACCAAGCTGCAAATGAGCGGTTGAAAGAATAATCTGGAGTGCCATCACCAGCAAAACAAGCCACTGCTGAAGTAGAAATAAACATATTCACAAATCTGATAGTATGTAGCAGTCTGGCCCATCATAGTTGGCAAAAATATTCTTTTTAGGCAATAATGAATTATTATAAAAATGTTCAAGCATGTATGTGATCCAGCATGTGACATGCATGCACCAATGCTCAATGATGAGTCTGTACATAAGTATGAGAATTATTCTTATAAAGCATGTGAACCACACCAACATCGATAAATCAAATTACAGTTCCAAGATATATCAAGGTATTTCTTGCCTGCCAAGGCATTTATTGAAGTTCATGGAAAATGTGAAAAATGATGATACTGCGTATGCAGCAGATGAATGATGTGGATTTATTAACAACAATATTATGGCATTCTTTAACAGTGCCAAATATATAATTGATGGTAGAGAAATTGAAGCATGCCTCAATAACACTGATGTTACAACAGCAATTATTGGTTTTAACAAGATATTCCTATGAGGATCCACAATCTGCAGGTACATCCTTGATGTTTGTGAAGGACATTACTAACCACCCCAATGATAGGCAACATCTCATGGTAAAATTAGAGCCAGTCAGTGCCATTAATCCACAATGAGCTGGAGTGGTACCTTGACCAGTTGCTGCTTTTGCAACACTACAGAGTGTTAATCAGAATTCAACCTGGGATTTGCAACACAATGATCTCAAGTTAATGCAGATGGTGAATTTTCATGTGTGATATCACTGTCACATATCTTCAGATTCTGTAAACATGTTAGAAAAGTTATCTTTGGAGCAAAACATACAGTTGCACTGGAACGAAGAGCCGCAGATGATGATGCTATCTGATGTGCTGGAACTGGTGGTGGTGTTGCTGGTAAAGTAACACTACCAAAACTAGCATTATGTATGCCAAGAATGACTCAGTCATTGATTGAAGAACAATGATTATGGTCATTCATGAATGACAGTGGCCAATCAATGCTGTCATGGCTGAAAATAACCACAGACACAGTTCCAAGTAGTGCAGGAACATTTTCATAGCAGATCACATCACAGCAGGGAATTTCAGCACCACGACATGTATCTATGGCATCTCAGCATGCTACCAGGTATAATGATCAGATAGCAAATCCAATGGTGTTTGACAAATTAGTGGTGACTATGATTTCGCTGATGATAAATGGACACCAAGAACCATCCAAAGACATAATACTGAATTTTGACCAAAACAATGTTGCACAGGGTTATCAAACTTTGATAAGATTTATGGGGCATAATCAGAATGTTGACTCCAGTCTGCAGATATCTCAGTGAGATTTCTCAACGTTGTATCCAATTTATTATTTCTCATTGGAACATCAGGATTTATTCAGACAGTCTGTCGTTGACATACATCTGCAAGATATTGTTTTTCCTGCTCCAGCTGGTGGTTACAGACCAATTGCTGTTATATTGTCAGATAAAACAATGTTGCATGAAGGTGTTGGTGGACAAATAAAATATGTTGATGCACCTGTAGAAAACATGTAAATGTTCTCCAAACATGTAATTAGATCATTCATAATGTTATAATGTCATATCATCACNTCAATGTTACTCTGACACCTGGTCAGATTAAATAAGCTTCAATTCACATCAAAGAATAATTCTAGGACAAAACTCTGAAATCAGCAGTACTGCAAGGCCCAAAAAAATTATCACTGACTGAATGTCAACTCAAAAACTACAATGATGCCAAGAAATCAAGAATTGGTGTGAGACTTGATCTTTCTGTGAATGCAATCAGTGATGCAACGAAACCTGGAAGTATATTTCTGTTTCTAGTGGCCTTACCAGTGCTAATTGCAGCATCAGCTCCAGCTGTTGCAAAAGCATCTGCACTTGGTGCTGTTGGAGTAGTTGCTGGAATGGCACTAAAAAAAGCAGCAGAACACAGTATAAGCACCTCAAAAAAAAAGGATGTTTCATGAAAACTCTCCATGTCTAATTTTTATTTACTTGATGCTGCCCAGTGATTAAACATAAAAAAATTCAGACTTGTTTTCATGTGTGATCAATTACTGGTAAAACCAAATCATGTTAAAACCAGTATCATTAATTTTGATGGAAGTTCCCGCCCTTGTACTCAATGGGTTGCATTCGTTGTTGATCCTCATGGAGTTGTTTATATTCATTTGTATGGATTGGCACCACCAAAAGAATTTTTATGATATAGTGGCTTAGTCAGTGACATACCAATCTGGCATTCAACATCACCAACACAGACAACAATGGATTCACCAATATGAACTCCAGTATTACTTCCTGTACTTATATGCTGTGTCTAGATCATCAGCACTGCCTCATAAAGCTGTACGCAAGTATACCGCACATTAATTTAATAGTTCATTATGGTAGATATTTATAGATGTGCTAAAGGCAAGCTCCAGCGTGACATTGATTTATCCAAATATGCAACACAAAATGAACTTGCTGATCTTTTGCATATAGCTGATGTTGACAAAAATGAGGTTGTTGTTTTTCAGGATCAGCAAGGATGGTTAAAGACAAGCAATATCCCACTGACAGATATTATTTTGCAAACTCCAGGTGTGACCAAAGATAACATAGTGGTGTTTACCAAAACTGGTAAAATGAAAAAGTCAAAGAATCACTTCTAACAATCATGGGAGAGATTACTTTTGATATAGCTTTATGTTAGTGCCCTTAATAATGCTGACAAAAATAACATATTTTTATTGACTAATCACCCATCTACAATCAGCTAAAATATTCAAATTTATTCCTTTGAGATTGACCAGTTTATTTCTTCTAATATAAGAACACCAGTCATTTTTCCAAGATTTATCAGGGGGAAATAAGGCAACTGGGACATTCTTTTACTTACTAACATAAGCAAAATTCAATTAAAACAGACTAGTAAAATGGAAGTATTTTGCAAATATGTCGGTTTCTGTTGTGGGTGATGGTAAAATTAATTTTAATTGTGTAATAATTGCCTGTTGATATTGTGCAGCTGCAACTTTATTGTGTTGATAAATTGTATGCATGCAATGTGAATACATCCTCTGACAAGAGTTGAAACTTGTCAATAAGACATGATCCACTCATACACCTTGCATATCCAGTGCATTTAAGCAGTCATGTTTCTCTTTGATGATAGTATACCAGGCATCAGAGCTGGGTGAGAGGAGAGCATTCAAAGGGTAAGTAGAACATAACTAAAATAAGTTTTAATGCTTCCAACTATGTCTTAATAGAGGCAGTAACTTACCCATCACAATTCTGTAGCTGTATTTGTCAGTAAGGTGGGTAGGCTGATGTCTTAAACTGATCTTAACCGAGAAAAATTGAGAGAACTCACTATTTGATGAAGAGGTCCAGTTTGCAAATTGTTGGTGTCCCTCTGGGCAAAATATGCTGCAACTATGGGTCCCATAGAAACAATGTCTGCACTTTGTTGTGCTAAAGAGAAGAGGTAGGAGGAGGAAAGGTGGAATTGCCAAAAGGCTGCCTTCATAATGCCCTCCATGAAAGAATGGCTAAAGATAGGGCTCTGAGGCAGCATTGGCTCACTCTTCATGGGCTTTTAGTTTTAAAAGAGTGGGATCTATCAGTAAGCAAAAAAAACCTCTCTTGATTGTGGTGGTGATCCACCAATTGTGATAGTGGAGACCAAAATATCAAAGAAACCCTTAAGAGAAAGGAAAAGAGGTTTCCTGACTTATCATTCTCCCTCTTGAGGCATTTAGATAGAAACACAGTGTCTTAATGATATATATCATATTTGCCAGCTTATAAGTGATACCATTTTTAAACCAGAAAACTGCATTCTCTTGCACTCTGAATTGACTTATATATGGATTATATCCTTCAAATCACTTTCACATGTCATATAATTTTAAGTATGTAAACATAAGATTTCTCCAAAAGAATGAAAAATAATATATGACCGGGTATCGATAGGATTTTAAAATTTTACATGAATGTCAGCATAAAATTCACGAATATCAGATGTAATTGCATGCACAAGTATATATGTTGTTTAATTTGGATTACATGTATGTGCATTAAAATAGAAAAGTTAGAAAATGCATAACTATGACAAAGACAGGTATTCCATCACATTTTTCTTCTAAGTTTTTGCACCTCATGATCAAGAAAAATATACCCAAATATGAGAGAGAAAGAGAGAGCGGTGTCAGGACAATTGCAATCTGTATTGTTTAATTGCTTGATGATTGTGATTTTAATCTGGTACAAAAGCTATACCATATACCATTATCAATTAATACCACAAAGTAAACACTTCCTTCAAATTTTGGTTAGAATATCCACTGACCCAAAAAACCAAATGGCTTTGCAATGTTATTTATATGCTAATTAAATAGGCTACAGCCGTGGTCAGGTCATCCAAGCATACACCTGTATGAGAACAAGATTTGGCAGACTAGACCATATTAATAAGACCATGAATAAGGAAAAAAGGTTACCCAGAGGGTACTGTGAATACGGTATTATATAATGAAAGGAAATGCCTGGTGCAAGTTTCTCAATCAGTGACACCTTTTTGTATTCATGGACAGAACTGTCAGCAATTTAAAGTAATACCTAGCATGATTTCATATTAAAACCAAATGCTGCCTAACAAAAGTGTACCTGCACTTACTGACAAATAATAATCTTTTTTGTTGGGAATGGAGAGGTTGTTGTACTTGCAAAGAAATTTACACAGCATGCTAAAAGTTTATTCTTAAGATTTAACCTAAATGGAGTTTAATGGATTTAAATACTGTGAATATTTAAACTTTAAAACTAAAGGAGTATGGAATGTACTGTAATAGTTTCCATTGAGTATTCAATTTATTACTCTTTTTCTCTCATGGACAAATGCTTCAGAGAGCTGAAATCTTCTCTCCTAATACAAGTTCAAACCATCGTAATTATTTTGCTGAGTTGAGTTAGATTGCGACCAAATATAGTTTTACTTTGTACGTTTTTACAGTTAGGTTGTTGAGTAGCATGTTTTGTAGAACGTATTAGGTACAATTCCTTTATTTTTTTAACACAGTCAGTACCACCAAATGATAATTATTTATTTTACATATAATTTTTCGTACACTGAAATTAATAATTAAATTTTTGTGTATTAAGCATTACATGAAATATGGTACTGACACAAAAGTTAAATGCCGAGCAATAGTCATAATTAAGTTATTGCTATTAAATTCGTCATAAGTTACTTTACAACAAATATGCAATGAAAGTGACCTTTAATCTAACATGGAAGGAGAACATGAGTGTGTTGCAGAATTAATTATCTCTCCTTCTTAATGATTCATTCCAGGAAAATTGTTTTTATAGGTTACTGAAATACATGAAATTTAACATTTTGTACATTACCCCAAAACTCGAATCTTCAAAAATCATGACTTTTATGACCTTTACCCCTAAGGCAAGGGGAACAATTCAGTGCTTTCCAAATTAGCATCCCATGTAGGAACAGAACCCAAAGAAAGATCAAGGAAATAGCACCAAATGAGAATCTTTAACAAAACTATTGACAATACTGATTAATGCAAAAAACACAATGTTTTTTGTTAATGAAGTCAGATTGGCTTGGTGGATTAGCTTCCAACCATTATGTCTTCATAAAGATTGATGGCAGAAAAAGAAGCATCTGAAAAATATGGATTGAGCAAAATATACTCCTAAACAAGGTACCAACTCATGGTTTCTGATGCCAAGCCAGATCAATGTCTATCAAAAATGTATATACCAATAGTTCTGATAAAAATATATAATCAAGAAAATCAAAATTTTCACCAATAGTATTTAGGTTATTTCATCAGTTTCTATAACCATTTTAGAATCATTAAATTAAATCTGGTCTTGATACAATATGATACTTTGCTTTAGTATATCTCTATAAAAATTAAAAGAGGCAAAATGTTTGATCCTTCATCCTTATTTCTTCTTTCCTCCACTTAATTTATTCTTCATTTTTTTGTCTTTTAAACCATCTACCAATTATAAAGTATACCAAGAGTCCCTGAAAGGGACTGATGCTCTGCATGCCAGAAAGAAATTTCAGGAATCCAAGATAAGATTGTTACATCAATTAAATTTCAAGCTAGTTGCCAAAACAACCATGTTATATTTAGATCAGCACGATTTCATTTTAGAGGAAATAAACATTGCAAGAAGCCTAATGGTGAAAATGATGTCTCATCTAGGACAATTAGCTATAACATTATTTCCAACATGGCTGCTGTTGTGGCTGTTTTCAACATCAGACTGGCACCATTTTGATTAATGACCAATTAGATACCATATTAGGTCTTTTGATGCAAACTCTTTGTCAGTATGGGAATCAATTCTGGAAAAGCAGTCATAAAAACTGTGATACAAAATTTTCAGGCTGGTCACATGGGTTTGCAAAATTTAATAGGAATTCTCACAACAGTTTAGGAAATGTGATAATAAATTTGTGGTAATGGATTGACAACATATGAAAGGCAACTGCATCAGTTCTACAGGGTTCCTGACACAATTTTAAAAAAAAAGTTGCTTGACTTATTCCATATAAAAAAATAAATATTTCCCAACCACTTTTAGAGCTCCTAATCTGTATACTAAAACTTCTTTCCAACACAAAAGGGCAGACACATTACCACTTACCAACATAAGTGATTGGAGAAATAAAAAAAAAGATTTTTTTAGGGCTGTTCAATTAAAACATAAGTCAGACCCAGGGAATGCACTTTTAAATTGGGCTACTCACCCATAGATGCAATTTAGAATTTTCTCATCATTTCAATGGGAACCCAGAAATTAAAGTACCCTGGCATATATTTTTAAAAACACCTGCCACCCTGCATACCATGTATGTTTAAATGGAACAGCCCTAAGTAATTTTCGTTTTTCCAGACCTTTTCAAGACCTAGAAAAGCAATGTGGCAACCCTGGTTCTAGTCTATGACCAGTAGAGCTAAAAATAAATAGGATCTTAAACACATAAAAAGAATACCTGTATCACAGCGCTCAGTGATGTAGCCAGGCTCGCATAATCTGTTGGGACAACTTCCATTTATTTTGTTACATACAGCTCCACCAAGGCATTTTCCACACGTTATAGCACATTTCTGCCCATAAAAACCATCAAGACAAACTAAAAATAGAATGTACAAAGTATATCAATGTGTGATATTATAGATATACTATATGTCTCCAAGGATAATCCTATGTTTGAAGACTGAGCCCAAGCCAGACTTTTAGAACATTTTAATAACAGATGATATCTCTAAAGAAAAGAGCACCCACAAAGCTTTAAAAATTATTTTGGCAAGGTTTCTCACAGGAGAAATAAAGTACCATCATTTAAACAATTTTTAAATATTAAAAATAATTGCTTTCTCAGTTTCCAAATAATTCATGTTCAAATGAAAATAGAATTTTTACCAAGTATCTTGTTCAATTGGAAGTAGGAGAGGTAAACAAGGTTGCATTTTATCTTTGCTTGCAGGCAAAGAACACTTAGATGAAACTATTTTGGTGTTTTGCGAGCAGTTCTTTTTGTCGTCTTATACTGTCATTGCATATAAGAATCTAAAATCTAGTTCTGATGGATGCATATTCTGAAGCATACTCCTATAAGTTAATCCTGCATGGATTCATCGAGTCAAAACAACTGTCAAAACAATGATACCAGTAAAACAGAACAAATAGACTTCAGTCATTAAAAGTTCATGGCCTCTCTATATGAAAGGAGGCAATATTTCCTTAAAGTAGTATATAATGAAAGAAAAATTATTTTGGATCTCTCCACATACTTTTTCACAAATTGAAAGTGGTCAGAATATGGTTTTCTCTTGGAAAAGTAAAAATCTTCAGATCAGGTTACCTACTCATGTCTGGCCCATTCATCTGTTTAAAAATAATATAAAAAAAACAAATGCTCGGAGGATCAGAGGAAGTTAGTGAAAAGCTAGGGTAATCAAAATGTTTCAAGGTTGATGATGATCTAATCAATCACCTGTTTTTTTTTCTGTGGGTGAAAACATTAATTTCCCTACCAACAGGTAAACTTTGCCAGCAGCTTAAGAGACTTTTTGGAATCTAAACATTTCATGTAATACTTAACACAACAACAGACCCTAATTTTGAAACCTGCTGTCTAAAAAAATTGGAGGGTCTGGATTTAAGATTAGTGAGGTTAAATTACAAATGAGAGAACCATCACTGTACACATTAAAAAATGCCTGATCTTCATCTCTTACAACTATGACACCTTTCTCTAGTTTTCATTGTCATCAGTGTTTTTAGGCAAAAGGGAAAACCCTTCATTTCTTAGATCTTAGCAAGTTAGAGTAAAATAAGAGCAGGATAACCTTTATAATAGGTGATGTTTTTAAGTTGTCATGTGCAGGAAATCATTTGGGTGAAATCTGCAACCTTGTACAATAGCAATGCAAATAACTGCTTGTCTTTACATCTGCTGCATGGACAATGGCCTATGATAGCAGATTGACAGATTTCATTTCCCTAAAGAGAGCCTCAATCTATATTATACAAACAAACAAAGTCAGCTATTTTTACACATACACCACGTGTATATGTACTCTTTGCTTAGTAACCCCTTCTTCAAACAGTCAACTTCCTGCTGTTTTGAATCAAACAAAGAGTTTCTTTAGTAACATGGATGCCATATTTGCAGGGGCAAGTTTATCTTTTCAAGCCACAGATGTGATTGTTGACAGTGTTTGATAATTTCAATTCCATGACTTTTGGACCTACATCTCTGTCAACAAATGTGTAAAATAGTTCCTCCTCTTTTATTCAATTTTCTATACAAAAATTAAACTAGCCATTGCAAATACCAGATGCATATGACACAGTTCTGACTAAAATGGACTGTTGTAGAAACCAGAAAAGGTCATAGGGTCTCATATCAGTCATACATATACAATGAAAAACAACAAAAGGACATTTTTCTCTCCTTTCTTTTGTGTCCTATTTAAGAATCAATGCTGTTATTTCAAACTATGTTTCACAAAGTGAAATAAATCTGGCACCAAAATTTAGCTCAAGCACTTGACATTGTATGCTTATCCCAAGTTTGAATTACTATCATAACTTCAAGGAATACAGATCATTTACCAAACTACTACTTGATAAGGCCAAGGTAGCCACCCATTTAGTATGCAAGTAGAATGCTCTGAATAAATTGCCATCTATTTGGCCAATTAAAATTGACAAGCTGCACCTATTTATAACTTATTTAACTGAAGCATATCATTTTTAAAATCAAGTTGGGTGTACAAACAAATTGGAAGGAATGGGAATTATATAGTTGTTTGTTGTTGGCTAAGGTATTAAAATAGATTTTACTCATAGTAGCTATAATATAGTTTGTGTTATTAGGTGCATACACATTACTTGTTCTTTCTCCTCCTCCCTCCACACCATGCACACATATTTAAACTTGAACGACCTCCCACCACCATGTATACATACTAAATGGACAGCCTTTAGTAGTCACAATCTCATCAAAATGTCCAAGTCACAAAATGTTTGCAAAATGTATAAAATTTTAAAAAAATTGAAAAATTTATATTAAAGGCCTGAAAATCAAAAGAAAGAACTTAATATATATAAATACAAATATGCTTAAGAAATTTCATTTTTCTGTCCAAAGAAGTTTCTGTTTAATCATGCTAACAAGTTTTGATCCATGAAACATAAAGCAAACAAAATGTAATTTATTGGGGCTTTTAAAAAGGTTTTTGTAATATCCTGATGATCCAATAAAAATTGAGTGTAAATTTTCAAGCTTATGTTGAGTGCTTTTGTATAATCACGTTAATGTGGTCTCTGGCTGTACAGATGAATACATGGACAAATCTATATTAAGATTATGTCAACCCAAATGTGGCAGCATAATAATAACAAAATTTAAAATAACAACTTCAGTATAGTCAAATCAAATGAGATAATCATCTTAACAGATTTCTACAAAATTTGAAATGCTGTTGTCATACCTGATGAACATTCACGGCCACGATAACCTGGGTTACATAGTTGATTTGGACAGATTCCATCTATTCTGGAACAAGCTGCACCTAGCAGACATTGACCACATGTGAATCTGCAGTCACTTCCCCATGTCCCAGCCAAACATTCTAAAATATAAAAGAAAATCTTTAACTGTATACTCTGTTTCAAAATCAGACTAGATCAATATGAATATATTAGGAAAACTCAGTTTAAAATTAGTCCTGTAAATGACATGGAACAGTGAAAGAATACAATGAATTATCTAAATACAAACGGAGGCAATCAGGATTATGATATGTCTGAGACAGCTCATCTGACTGACATGTGCCTAATACACCAAATACACAATAATTTGGCCAAGAAATCTGGCTCAGTAGGATGCTGTTAAACTTTCTTCCAATGCTGCTGATTGCATATCTTACAAATCAACTGTTTGAAGGTTTGTCAAGTTTTGGCATCTCATCAATATTTGACAGATCAGCTCAATCTATTCAAAAACACCTATGTCATGAAGCTTTGGATCAATATTCATTAAATTATGTTCACTTTTTTTTCAGATAAAATTGTTTAAATATTTCTACTGTTAGTAAATGATGTCACTGTTTTGTACATCTATGAAAAGTGTTCATGCTTATTGACAAATGTAAAATAAGTTTGTTCAGTTGGGTTGTTGTAAAATTTAAATAACTTCTGATTAAAGGATTTTCCACTTTTCATTTGTATAAATCTGAAAGTCCTTATTATCATAATACTTTCCATCAAATTTGATAAATGTTTACTAAGTGCTTTCATGGAAATCATTAAAGTTATGATCTTCTTCTATATCTTTTTAATAGCAGCCACATTTGACAGTGATTAGCATCATTTGTATGAAGCTTTCTAAAAATGTGGTAAAACTCTGTTAAGCAGTTTATAAAAAAAAGTCATTTTAAAAAAAAATATTTTGGGCAACACTGTGAATGTGTAATGGCAGATTGACATAATTTGTATAAAATAAAAAGACCTGTGCCATGATGTTCTGTGTCAAGTTCTTCAGATGAAGCAACTTAAATGATTCTCCATTGAGAGTAATATTGGCCATAATTCATGGCAGATTGGCATCAATGGTATAACTTTGAAAAAATCCTCATGCTAGCAATTTTTCACTAAAAATGGAGTTTGGCACCAATACAACAAACCTCTCAACTTATTAACAGCATCACAATCCAACAATACTATCAATCAGTACTGTTAATGAAATGAGACAACTCCTAGCACAACAGCCAAAGGTTCCAATAAGGACATACTAAATGTTTCAGGTCTGCAACCAACAACAATGGTTATGCTAGTTGCACAGACTAGATACATATCTGTATCACCAAGAGCTACAGCTGTAACTCAGGCCAATGCCAGCCTCATCATTCACAACTTGCATCCACAGTGTTCTGTAAATCAAGAGATTCTTAAACACTGCATTAGTACTTGATCTCTTATATGTTGTACCACCAAGACAAGTTTTCTTTGAGAAAATTGTCAAACTGGAAAAAAAAAACATGCATTTACAAGTCTAGAAGTGTAATTTAAGATCCAGATATGGTAAACACTGTTAAACTAAGACTAAAAAGTTCACAGAGTTTATTTGAACCCTAATTATCTCCAGTACAGATACACAAACTGCATTTCCAAACTCTATGGAGCTCAATGGCTTCTTGGCTTATGTTTTACTTTCACATGGCCATGGTGATGGCAGTCATTGTTACTGCCATGTGACATTCTCAAATCAATGCAAGATTGTTGCTCATTCTGCCTTTGTCTCCAAGAATCTGAATAATTTATTTTATCCTTCTGTACTAATAATTACAACCTTTTAAGTTTTATTGTCCTTTTCATCCTGAAAATGTGTCACTTGATGGATGCTATTTAAAAAAAAAAAAAAGCTGTAGCTTGATCATACAGACATTTTATATCATAAAATATGTCTAAGGCACTCCTGTGAAGTTGGTCAGGTTCAATGACAAACTCCACTAAGTCTAACATGAAAGCTGGTTCTGAATCAAACATGGACAAGCCAGTATCCAGATATTACTGCAAACAATGGTATTTCCTTAATTTGTGTTTTTAATCTATAACTCCATATCTTAACAGTCATTTCCATAAGACATACAGCAAAATCATATGGGTTGGCATGTCTGTAGAAGTCAAAAAGGATATAAAATTATCCTTGTTTCTAGCATCTAAACTTTCAGCAATTTAAACATGCAGCAATGTACTTCCAGCATAAATGAGTCATGAGTTACAAGAACCGCATGTTTTGTCTCTCTTGGTTGGAAACTTAAGTTATGTTACAAACACAAGCTCACCTGACAATTACAGTAGTGTAAATATTGCTGCAATTCTGTTATCAGCTGTTGATGACAAAAATTTTATCCAATTCTCCAATGCTAAAGACAATGCTTTAAACATCAGAAGCAGGATGGGACAAACATATTGGCTTCTATGCTCACACGTTAAATTTGACTGACAGAAAGCCCTGAAAAAATGCTGTTAGTAAACTTATTGGCAAAGTCAGAAGAATTGTCAGTTTTTCACTGCAGTGCAGCTGCTTCAAGAATACTTGGAGACTAAACAGAGCACCTGAACTTAACAAAACAAGAACTAGTTCTCAACAGAACTTGGCAGCCAACATGACTAAAGGATTTTAGAACTACTACCAGCTGTGTAGACTACTGTAATCAGCAAAGAGATGCACAATGTCAACAAAGTTATAGCCACCTCGTCAAAAACTGACATAAGTAATGCTACAGAAGTACAGGCATATTTCAAATCAATGCAGACAGTCACAGCAGTGTTGTGCACAGAAGAAACACACAATGTCTGTCATTCTTTCACTACACCACTACCTCGATAACACACGCACAACGGGGTCCAAAAACATTGACCTTGTTATAAGAGTGGGCACAAGTTATTGAGGGACCTATAACAAACAACAAAACTAANAAAGGGATCAACGTAGAGGCCTTTTTTTTTCTGCTTGGACTTTGAGAATTGTGTCAGAGATGGTAACACCTTGATATCGTCTCTGTGTGAACCATGCATACACAGCATCATCTAATTCAGTA
>QKMX01362067.1:0-13028 GCA_003401595.1 Venustaconcha ellipsiformis | reverse complement strand
CACACACACACACACACACACACACACACATCTATAGAGACGAACCGACCTACATTGATTCCATATATGCATGTAGAATTTATTTCACTATAAATTCAACATTATGGTTCTATTTGTGGATAACAAACAAAATTAATACCTCTTGTATACATCAGACTGACTTCCAGCAGGATATTGAAAACATTTTCAGATACAGCATCAATCCCAGTTGTGGGGGGAAGGTGCAGTTTGTAGAGTGTGTAGCTTTTGCTATGCTAATAAGAGTGTTTTCAATACATGTATATACATTTTAACTCTCGGAGAGTAATGATGATCAGCAATGCGATATTTCCTAGTTGTTTAGAAATCTTATGCTTCAGATAAGATCACTTAGGTGTTTACCACCATGCTTAAAGCGCGATGACTCCTCATGATTTTGTGTTCAACCAGTTTCATTCAGTGAATATTTTGGAACTTCATCTTTATATTTTAATTGCCTTATGGATACCATGCAATATTTTTCAATGACATGTGTTCTGTGGAAATTTCACATAATTTCTGTCATTTAAATCTTCTTTATGTAGTGATACGTGCATATATAAATGTTCGCTTGACGCTTTGCTCATTTATTTTGCATAATATGACAAGGCGGGTAATATCTTTCAATCTAACGTTGAAGAACGATAAACAGTGATTGTAAAAAAGTAACTTTTGATTAGACAGATTTATTTTAATACTTTTTCTGATTTTCTGAAATGGAACTCAAACAATGAAATGTTGCCTAAAATGTCGCATTACTATTCCTGGTGTAAATGAACATGTTATACAGTTTAATATTCACTGATGTAATTTTTGACAAACAGAACGGTGCGAACTGTTTATTTATGCACTGACCTATTCCTAGGTCTGTCGAGTAAATTAAGGGTGGATATAGAACTGACTGTACTAATGATCTGGAAAAATGTGAACCAGTCTAGAAATGGGTTAAGAAAAATGGAGTATACCTGGGTGTGGCTACGCAGCGTTGGTTGATAATGAATTTAAGATTTTAGGAAAATGATCTTTAAAGAGCTTATTCCAGCTGTAATTGATACAATTCCAGTCTTTTTAAATTACAGACTTGAGTCTGAAAGATTTATTACAGAAACCAGCACCTGACGCTCTGGTGAGATATTGAAAGAACATATTTCATACACGGACATCCAGAAAATGCTGCTAGTCATGTGGTTTCTCTGCACAGACGCTGCCATCAAGGACGTGTCTATACTGATTAGCACTTAGAACTTTTAAGTTACTGAATTTTCAATATCCTGGTGTTTTGCATAAGTTTGCTATGAAACTAAATTAGTATCGTGAGTCCCTTAAGGTCAGCACATGCATCGAAGGTAAACACCATGTCGTCTGCATCCAGTGTATGCAATGTCTAATTCTAACACCCATCCCCCACCACCAAAAAGTGGAGGATGATATGCTCTTATATCTGAATGTTACGGAAATTTATGGAATTATCTGGAGCTTACAGAGCACTATCAATTAATTACATCACTCCTGTTTGTGAACAACAAACTCACCCACGCAAACAATATTAGTGTTGGAAGTTCCGTTAGGTTTGAAACGCATGGGTGAAAATTTTAGGGGATGCTTGGTTGTTGTCGAAATATTAATTATAAATCAATGAATAAAATGAGTAAGTTTTGTACATTTGTTATATATATATCCTCAATGTTTTCGTTAACAAAAGTCAGTAAGAAGTACAAGATGCAGAGAAAGGGATGGATGGATGGATGGATGGATGGATGGCGAAAAAATATAGAAGTATAGCAGTTCTAGTCGCCCTTTTTGTTCATAGTTGAGTGCTTTAACTTTTTCTATATTTGATATGTTTGTATTTTTCTTGGCTGTAATCCTGTATATAACTGATTGCGGAATAAACGTTGAACTTTGAACTCTATGTTAAGGAGCCAGTGCCTTGAGATTTATTAGGTCAAAATTTAAATAAATAAATAAGCGATATTCTGTTGTCAGGAAGGACGCAGGTGTAATTGCACGTATATTATATAGAAGTTTAACCCCTCACCCTAAGATCGTTATACATTTATATACAATATATCTAACCGCGATACATTACATTAATTATCCACACAATTTTTGAAATAGGTCATAAAAAGTGAGATTGCAGCATGCATTTGAACTCAAATACAGCATGAAATGAGTAATGTTTTACAATTTTTTTTTTAACTTTCTGGCGGATTTTCCAACTTTACGGTGCAGATTAACATTCATCATATCTGAGATACCTTCCGCAATTTGATCTAAAAAGAAATCGGCATCAAAACACCATTTCAGCGATAATGTAAGGAAGTACACTGATGTGCTATGCGCATAAAAGTTGCCTATTTCCAATATGTCAAAGTCGTTTGGATGAATTGTTACTTTACGATCCCCATTTCTTTTACATTTAAAAACTGTAATATAGCAATGACCTTATATCTAACTCTTTTTCGATTTCAGCATATAGTAATGTTGATATATACAAAATAAAGTACAACGTATTTCATGTACCGTTTAAACTCGGAATAGGTTGAGTCCAACTGCAAACAGTACAGACCCAGATATGTCGTCGCATAATGCTTTGAGAGATATGGGTCTACGCAGCTTGTTAAGAGTAATCAGTAGAACAAGTAACATAGAATCTGATATGCAGGCGCATACAAAAGATCAGAATCTTTGTTGTTTGTAATTTGACTCCACTGTTAAGCGAGTACAAACGGTGTAGGAAAAACAATTTCATGTGTGCCCCTCTTTACATAAATACGTACTGTATTGAATTAAATAAGTGTAACATAGTTTATGTAATATAAAAGAATTAAATGAATTCCTTATACAGTAAATTATCCCTATAATGAATATATACCAAAATGTTAATGTATTTGTCGTGCCGTAAAATACTTCCCAAAATGTTAATATATTTGTTGTGCCGTACAATTTTGTAAAAATGTTAATGTATTTTTTCGTACCGTAAAGTACTGTCAAAATGTTAATGCATAAAATAATTGCCAAAAGTTAATGTATTTCTTATGCCGTAAAATTATTTCCGAAATGTTAATGTATTCATCGTTCCGTAAAGTAACCATGAGGCTAAATATCAGCGATATTTTGTATAAGGTCAATATCATTATTTTTCGGCACGTGATGATACGTGCATCGTGTATGGTGTTCTTGGTACATGCGACAATGTCCCAATAAAAGCGCGCTCATTAAAGTACACCATGGAGCAAGAACGAGGTCACAAATGAAATACAATAATCAAGTAGGCCTAATAAATCAAACTGCACTAACCAAGTAATGAGTGAAAATGAACTAATCAACTAATAAATGAAACTACTCTGATGAAATAACTAATGAAGTTGCAATGTAAAAATTACATTGCATTAATTGCATGTTAAATTTATTCTATTTCAGGATGCAAGAAGATGATGAGTACAAGAAAAACAAGTACAGCGTTCGTCCCCAAAAGGGTGGCTGTTGGTCAAGCATCAAAGTCAGGCGCCGCAGAATATATAAAAAATGCGCACACTCGAGCTGGAAGTGGTGTGGAAATGAAGGGGTTCAAGAAGACGCCAGAGCGGCAGACGAAAATAATTGGTACACCGACTTTCGATCGATTGCATAAGGGAGGAACCACGAAGCAAAACGGGAAACAAAACAATGGTGACTCAGGAAAACGGCCAGAGGACGCTTCTTGTGTATCTCCAGCAAAACAGAATCTCAAACAGGACAAAGAAATCCTGAATTTGAACAAGACAGTAGCTTTAAAACCTTGCGCTGATGCGCAAACTGGAAGAAACGAGGAAAATGGGAATATTTCTTCTGATGAAAACAAATCAAACATAAGTGTTCGTTCACGCTCAACTACACCGTCTTCAGGGACGTCTGTGTCTGGTGTAAAATTAAATGTAAAACAAGGTACTAAAAAAATCCCCCAAAGCAGTTTTAGAGAATCTTCAGCTGCAAATGATGCAGGAAATTCAGTGAAAACAAAGACCTCCTTTCATCAATCAACCCACACCAAACGATATCCCAATTCACGTGCCATATCTGATAAAAGCGAGGCCCCACAAGGGATCGGAATACAGGATAACATATCATCACTCACAACTAAAGTGTCACTTCCACTTGTGAAATACGCAGTCCAAAAAAGAACTAGTAACAAATCTCAAAATGAAGGTTCGAAAAGCAACATTCCAAAAACTAACCAGAAGAGTGTTTCAAAAGTAAGCATGAGTGTTCGAGCAGAATCTGAAAAGACTACCCCGGTGTCCAAGAAAGATATCGTGAGCAGATCTAGTTCAATCACTTCCGATTCTGTTGGTACATTTGTTAAATCCAGATCAAATTCTAAGGATGAAATTGTAATAAAGACTTCTAATTCAAAGGAAGCTGAAGGAAATGAGACCTCTACAATTTCCCAAGAACAATATCGTAATGAAACGGACAGTGATAGCGCAAATAAACTTAAAATTAAAGAAATGTATGTGTTCCAAAGTTCAGTAGGGTACGCAGAAGGGTCCTATACTGTAAATAAAAATGGCGGAGATATTAACAGTAGTGTTTTTGAAGTAGCAAACAAAACAGATCGTGATGGTAATGTAACAAATAGGCTAACGAATCATGCACCCAGCAAAAGGAACAGTAACAAGACATTGCATCCCAGAGCTGAGCAAAGTGGAAAAAAAGTTGTGGATGTTTCTAAAAGATCAAAAACCTTTATGAAGGAGAAATTATTGGAACCTTTGGACTCTAATTATCCAAAAGAACATGGTAAATCAGTAATAAACAGTGCCAAAATGTCAATCTCGCCATCCAAAAAGGCAGGAACATATGCACGAAACAAGCGTGTGACACCATCCGCTTCGACAGCTGGATCGAGACAGGTGAGTCCAAGTCCTACAGTTATTACGGAGGAGAATACAGAGAATCAATCTCACGAGAGTATATTAGGCACAAAACGGCAGTCAAAGGATTCAACAATGCGATTGTGTGCACCGAACTCTGGCCCTGAACCCATATCTAACGTTGGCGGATCAAAGCTGTTACAAACATATGACAAATTGAAATTGGAATCTCAACAGAATGCTTCTTTAAATGATACTAACAACGAAAGTACGCAAAATAAACTGATGAAACAGAAGCTCGCAGTAAAGAAAGACACACCAGTTAATAGCAGCAGTTTTAAAAGAAACATGGACCAGAAACAAAGTCACATTCCAAAGGCATCAACTTCCAGCAGGAGAGATATACAACCTAAACTGCCAATAAAACGAACCACAAAATTAAATATTCCTGCCAAAGAACCTGATAAGAGTTTGAATACGAATCTGAAAACTTCTGGCGATAAAACAGCATGTGAATCCAGCGACGTCATTAACTACACGAATAAAAAATACTCAAAATTATCGGAATCCCCCTCTAGATACGTGGCACCGAAATGTAAAGTAATAGGTAAAGAGCTCACCATGCAGGCATTTTATTTGCCTAATTCGTTAGAGGTGTCCGAAGAAAATTGTGGATCAAAAAAATATGAGGAAAACAGTTCTGTTATTAGCACTATGCCAATGAATGAAAATGAGCCTAAAAGTGTGCTTGAAAATTTGGATTCCAATTCAAATTCAGAAGGGTTTGAAGAAAAAATAAAACCTGAAGAAAACAGTTCTGATATTTGTGGTAGGTTAATGCGTGAAAGTGCGCGTAATATTGTGTTTGAAAACGAGGATACAGTTTCAGATAATGCTCGGAAAAGCACTTTCTTTTTTAATTTAAATGAGGAAATGATCAAAGCACCGTTCGCGAAATTACCATGTGATATATATCGTAGTGATAACAGTTACGAAAATCATTGCTGTCCTGAAAAGGTTAACGACGGAAATTACACGACGAAGTCTCCCGAATTCCTAATTGATATTTGTGGTGGTAGAGGATATTCCAAAACCTCTGTTAGGACTAATTCGAGTACAGATTTTGCACGCTTACAGCACCATAATTCAGAGATCAGAGATGAAAATAAGGCGTGTTCATTTGATATAGTAAAAGGCAGCGACAGCGATTACAGTCAAAACGAGACTGAAGCTTTGAAGAATGTTAGCTGTCTGAAGGCAGGGACTGAAATAGAATGTAAAATCCAAACCGAAATGCGTGATAACAGAGATTTTATTGAAGGGAACGAGTGTGTATTTAGAGATAATGATATCATTTTTGCTGATCGCCATTCGAACTTTGCAGTAGGATCCGTAGCTTCTCAAAACAAAGACGTTTCTTCAGAAGGTGCCGAGTCTTGCGTTAGTGAAATTTTATACTCTCGGCATGATAGGATGAAAAATGCTGAAGAATGTAGCGGTGCAATTAACATTTGTGAGAGTGCATGTGTGGTACTGAAATCCGAGGAACATCTAAATTTGCTGCGGCCCGTAACGACATTCGTACAAGGTACTGAATATAATGTTTCCGCAGATCAGAGTTTGATTCATTTTGATTCTAAACTAGAAAGTGGTTCAAAGAGATACAATTTACCGCATGCAAGTTTAGATATTGACTTCAATTACCATGAAAATGAAGATTTAAATGAGAAATGGTCTGAAAAATCGCAGAATAACACTGATATTTTATCAGAAAGTTTAAATTTTCAACACGTTATTGGTGCACGAGATACGTTGTTTTGTCTTGCACATAAATTTGACCCTGGATCGGATAAAAAGGCAAAATCGTTGAAGTGCATCAACTCGGCTACCAGTGACGAAACGCTTGTTCAAGCCACAGACAATGCATTCCAAACAGTCGAACAAGTAAGTAAATGCGACTATGTAAGCACTATGGAAGAACATCAGAGTTGTTCTAAACTTGAAAGAGAAAGGGAGGAGTTAAAACATAATTCAGTGAATGTTTGTGAACCAAATACTGAAGAAATATGTCAACCGATTCCTAATTTATGGGAAACAATAGATGGAGTAAAATCAGATTCATTGGATACTGCTGCTTCAGTTAGTGTGCAGAATAGTGAGATAGATATAGAGGCCGATGTGCAGGAAATTTCAGTCAGAAATTTAAACTCCGACTTCTTCCCTAAAATTATTTCTGCAGACCAGGAATCTACAAAAACTATGCGAAATATTACACCTTGTACTTTGAGATCAGAGGGCGAATGGAGTTTTAGTGAACTCTTACCCATTGATGAGAAAGATAAGAAAGGGTGTTCTTTTGCCACCACAAATTTTTTAACACAGGAATGTGTGTACTGGGATAACGTTATGGAGTCAGAAAATAAAGTGGCCATGAAATGTGAAAATAAGCAAAGCACTATGAAAGGTGCTGGACCTGCGCTCGCACTCGGGGAACCCCCTGTATTAACCAAGGGAGAAAATTGCCAATCCCGTGAAGCCGGGCAGGATCAAATGTCGGGCTTATCAAGAGTCAATATTATAACTCACCAAAATAGCTGTAATCGTATGTTTTTAGAAAATTCCAACCAACCAAATCAGCTTATGCCTGGGGAGAAAATCGCCTGTACAGACAACCTCTTGACTTCTGAAATCAGCCCACATCCATTCAGTTTGGGACTGGGCCGCCATGGCACCACATCGAATAATCACGAAAAATTGTTTACGGACCAGTCTAGAAAAGAAACGAATTGGTCTACTTACAACTCAGTTCTTGACATCGCGGGTGCATCCTCTTGTAGTTTAAAAATTGAAAATGACTCATTTATACAAGAGAATAAATCCCATGAGAAGGAAAGTCCCATTATTTCTGATTCAAGCCCGGACATTTTAGAAGAAGCACACAACAAGAGTGCTGATGCTACAACTGACAGTGACACTCAAACATATGATGATGATTCTGGTGCCAATTCAAGTGCAAGTGTGAATGGTGATAAAGCTGGGGTCGACGTTAAATGGTCCTATGAATATCCCCTGGAGGCTAAAGATAAAATTACAGAATTATCCTTCCAAGACGGCTCGGAATTCTTCAAGGATATATCAGGCTCACTGGAAAGCTTCGACGATATAAGTGATAAATTTGTTGATGCTGAAGAATCATTGGAATGCTACAGTAATGACCCAAGTAATACTGAGAACGATTATTCTCAAAACAGCGACCCCTTTATGTATAGCAACAGAGAAACAAGCGTTTCCTTTGAAAGCTTTGTAGATGCTATTGATGGATTTATTGATGTTGAAACTGGTGATGACTACGGCAATTGCACGCT
Source organism: Venustaconcha ellipsiformis (assembly GCA_003401595.1). Lineage (NCBI taxonomy): Eukaryota > Metazoa > Mollusca > Bivalvia > Unionida > Unionidae > Venustaconcha > Venustaconcha ellipsiformis. Next base: position 4,789 of record QKMX01362067.1, on the reverse strand, counting down.
GACTAGAAGTAATTTCTCTAATACGAACCACATAGATAAAGAATGTAGTGATAAAAAATCATGTATACAATTAGAACAGGTAAACACAGAACAGGAATCGTTAGAATCTGTTAGTGAGGAATGCTATTCAAACATGGATCCTTTTTTAACGAGAAAACTTCACAGTGGTTCATATCAGGCTATCCAGAACTCAAAGCAAACCGAAACATATGAAAGCAGGTCTACAGCTGTCTACCAAGATAAGACATATCGAGATAATTCACAGCTATCAGATTCTGAAGGAAGCAAATTTATAAACTCCGGAGTTTTGCGATCTATAGATAGCTGTCGTGACTCATGCAGCGGAGTATCAAAAACAGCCATTATACTAAATCTAAAAGATTCAGTAGGAAGGTCACCTGGAAAAAATACCGGAGAGAAATCTCTAAAATCTCAAGAAACTGGTATTGAAAATTGGGCAGGTCAGGAACAGTTTATAAAGGTGTCTCATGTTGTTTCACGTGCTGTGCATGTTCGGGAAGTTAAAATTGTGACACAGTGCAGTGCCGCTGTATCCCGTCAAAACATTTCGGTCACCAGTGATATACATGCAATTGACAAACCGGAAAAATCATCAACTTTCACAAGCGGAAATAAAATAAGCGAGAAACAATGGGCCCATTCTAGTGTTGAATCAATTCAATTGCAAGATGGTATCAAGGAAAGAAAAGCGGCGACAAATCATTCAGTACACTGTAAAAATAAACTTTCTTTTCCGGATGAAAGTTACAGTGTGACGGATTTGTGTTATATCGCTCAAAGTGATGATAATGTAATTAGTTACAAGTCTCAATCTTCTTGTTTACAGTCTGATTTTAGTAAAGCACAACTGACCACATCAGATGAAGACATTTCGTGTAAAACTTCAACTTTATGTCAACAAAGTCCATCTAGAGAGAGCGAAAGTCATTGTTTAGCAACAAATTTCGATGGCAGGCACGAGAATAAAATTCCGATGATCGATAACGAAAAGAGAAGACCATTACGTGAAATTTTATCATCACGCACAGATAACAACGAAGCGAGCATTCAAACATTGGATGGATCGGGCCATTTTCAGCAATCGAAAGGCTCTTTTTCCAATAATAAAGACTTTGATTTGAAACAAGGGATTGACAAAATAGATCTAGGTTCGGACATATTGTGTTATACAAGCTGCAAGGACATCACATCTCAAAAGGGAGAACAAGATAGCGGTATTGTTTCACCGGTAGTGGATGTTTCTAATAAAAGGAAGTCACTGATAGCTCATAACAATCAGACTATTTCGGCAAACGAAACAACACAATATCTACATGTTGATGAACGCTTTGGTGGTCGAAATGGTTTTATGGAAAACAACTTGAATTCTAATATTTATACAGAAGAGGCAAAATCACCCGAATATCAAGACTGTGAGAGTAGCGGTCATTTAATGAAAGCTGCCATAGACAGTAATAAAACTGAGACACATAATGAGAACTCGTCTAGTAGAATGCAAATTGTTTCACTGGGAGAAATAAGAATGGTAGAGCATATTCGAGTACCAGATAATTCGAAAATGCATGAGTCAATGACTGAAGATAATCCCGACATATCAAATATTTCAACAACTACCACGTTTCGCTTCCCTGGAGAGGAATGTCATGGTCATTCAGGTACGGGTGAAGAGGAGGAAAAGCCCCCTACAATTCAAGAGCGAATCGCTAAAATCTGCGATGCATCGAGAACAACTGACCATAGCAGGGCAGTAGAAAGAGACGGTCAAGGACGAGAACGGTTTAATAGAAGAAGTGGTCGAAGAGCCACGTCAACAATATGCATGAGACACGAACCGGTAATTGGGGATAAAAACAATGAAAACGACGGAATTGAAGCCCATCTTAGGACAAAGTCATTAATTAGGAAAAGTAGCAGCTTCAGAGTTGAGCGGAATAAGACTAATACGGAGGAGAACAGTGAAAACTCTGACATCGATGGGGAATCACTGAGTCCAAATAAAAAGGTGTCCGATATATGTAAAACTTTCATCAGTAAAACAAGCTCCGTTGTTATTGAAGATAAAGTCCATGGAAATCGAAATCAATCACCGGATACACAGAAGAAATTAAAGTGGGTGAATCAAAATGGCCGCTGGCAAAGGGTCCTGGTTGACGATGAAGACGGCGAACAGAGGCTCACAAAGTCGGCAACTGACGACAGTTTGTCAACAGAACTGAACACCCCCATCCGAAAATCTGCAACAAGTGAAGATTTTCAGAATGCAGGTATATTTTATCTGGATATTAACAAAGCAACACATCAAATGGAAAATAACATGGATCATATTCCATCACTGAATAAGAAGGCTGTCGTATTCAGACCCACTCGTGACGATAAAGAGAAACAGCATCAAGACATCATGATATTAGATTCTCCTAACGATTTGAAGCCGAAACGATCAGACAGAATGACTGATAAACAGGCTGTTGTTTTTTATCAGAACGGTAATAATGGCATTTCCTCAAAAGCCAGCGATATTCAGAAAGGAGAAGATGTTACAAATGTCACGCTGGAAAAGCCAAATATCTCACCAGCTTTAGAAACGAGCTGCATGGAACAAAATACAAAAGTTGGAATTGACAATAACATTCGAGATGTTGTTGATTCCAGATATATACATATAACGGATGACAATCAGACATCTTCAGAAAAAGACATTAAGACACTTCCAGCGAGCTTGAATAAAATAGAACATGCAAATGATAACACGACCAATTCTTCTGTGAAGGTCTTTCATGATGAGGATATACCGTACGTCGACGATGTCGTGGTGACTGATTTTGACAAAGGTATCAGTTTAGAAACAAGACTTCATACAGTAACTATAGACGAAAACAATTTTGAAAAAGGTCCTATATCTGCTTCGGAAACTGGCACTTCGTTAAAAGAGTGTACGACGAGTAATTTTAGGGACACAAAAGAAAAGGACAGAACTAAATCTGAAACAACTATTTATAAGTTGGATAAAGAGGGTGCCGAGAAGAAAACTTTCCTTTCTTCATTTGCAACCGTTGAAAAATTTGATTCAACTGACTTACAGATACATGCTAATGGTCAACAAGGCGATGATGCCATTATACAAAGTCTAATTTCAAAGGAAAAACCCGAACTGATAAACAATAGCGTGCCAGAAAGAAAATTTTCAAGTGACATGGTTTCGGCAGATAGACAAGGGCATAAAGACCTGACTTGTATACCCACAGATAGCACTAGTCAAGCAAAATATACATTGTCATCTGATAAACAATCTCTTTACAAAACACAAAATGTTAATGTTTTGTGTGAAAATATTTTCGAAAAAGATAAAAGTACCTCACTAACATTTAAAGAAAGTCGGACAACAGAGGAAGATTCAGGTGCGAATAATAGGACAGTAACAGAAGAAACCCGTCACGTGCCGAACACTCTTAGATACCCAGCTTTTCTCAGGCATCCATTGGATAGAATATGTGAATTTGATATTAAATTCAGAAAGGAAATACAGACAGACACCTCTGCTGAAATTTGTGCAAAAAATGATAACCCAAGAAAAGAAGCCTCATTTGAAGTTGCCATGGGAAATAAGTCTAGTGACGAAGATTGTCGGGTTACAAACAGGGTGAAATGTGAAGATGAAACAGTTCCTTGCTCAGAGTCAAAAAGTACTAAAATCTCTGTCCCTCAAGAATTGTCTATAAAAAAGTTTTCTGATGGAATGGATTTGAGGGAAAATAAATTTAGTACGGAGTCCACTAATGAAGCTGTACCCAGACAAATACCAAAACTAAAAGCCGTCAAAATTGAAGAAGAGGAAATATTTGAGGGAAACCCGGAATATACAAAAGAATGTAATATACTCTCTCTATTGCATGATTCAAGGAGTTGTGAAAAATCGGAATTTGAGAACAGAATAACGTCTAAGCGTAAGGTGTTAAAGAAACAACGGGTGCCTGCTTCAATAGAAGATGGTGCCAATAAATCGAAAGGTCTCCTCCAGGAAGAACTTCGAAAAGTCACATTTTTGGTGTCAGAAGATGATATGAGCGATAACACAGTCAAAAACCGTTCATCATCACACCATAACCACGATGTATCCCTGTCAGAGTTTGATGAAAGTCAGAGATCAAGTAATTCCTTTCCGAGATTATCTGCAACATCTGAACCCGCCACAGGTGTACATAACCTTGAAAACAATGGCGCAAGCCGTTATCAGGATCGCAAATACACTTCCGAAGGAGATATTCGAAAATTAATGTTGGCAAAACAACCCAGGAGTCCCACGATTACGAGTGGCAGATTTCCTACTGGAGATACCTCAAAACGCCATAGAGATAGTGATTCAAAATTAGATGGATCTATACCTGGGTTACATAATAATAGTGCACGACGTACAGGAAACTCATTGGGAATACTACATGAATTAGATGCCATACCAGAATCAACCGTGTACCAGCAGACACCTGCAACACCGGTAAGATATAATGCATTTTTTCCCCTTTTTCATTTAATATGCACAATGCATCTAACAACACTTAGGTGAATTATATAACAATTTATGAGTATCGGGTCAACTCCATTAAAATGTTAGCACTTAATTGATGAAGTTAACAGTAAATACGCGATTCAGCGTCGACTTTTGTTTTAGCAAATCAGCTGTGTCAATTATGTTTGAGAACCGATAGTGCTTTATGATTTACTCGATTATTGCTAAAGTTACTATCTATCTATCTATCTATCTATCTATCTATCT
>QKMX01362024.1:39480-51128 GCA_003401595.1 Venustaconcha ellipsiformis | reverse complement strand
GTGTGTGTGTGTGTGTGTGTGTGAGAGAGAGAGAGATCTTATTATATAATTATTATTATTATATATTATATAATTCCTTGCACAGAATTCATATGCGGTTGTCAGAATGGCGGCAGCTGTAGTGTAGTTACTGGGAAGTGCACGTGTCCTACCGGATACTATGGAGACAAATGTGAGACGTTTGATTACTGCAGTTATTACGAAGATCGGCAAAATACGAGTGCATGTGGCTCCGGAGGTATGTATCTTAGTTACACTATTCAGCTTGATGTAGAATTAGTCATGCTTATTGTTGCTATTCGTATTTTTCTTCTTGCTACCTCTCATCTACAGCCTTCCCCATTCCTTGTTATAAAATGTTTGCCTTTTCCATTCCATCTTATTATTATTATATGTTTGTTTTTCGTGTAACAAAATCTTATATTCTTGCAAAAATGGATCATATATTCTCATGCAAACAAAACGTATACTTCAAGCATAATCCTGATTCAAATAAGTGTCGATTGCTAACTCTCAAGGGAAACCATGTAAATAAAAATATTATTCTCCCTTAATTTTTCTTACAGTGAATATATATGAGCCAATTGGAATTTTAATTTGAAATAATGGGTTTTCTGTATTTTAAAGACCCCTGAATTACCTCCTTCTGAAAGGTAGAATATCCTTGTTTTTCTTCCTAGATAGAACATCTCTTGTAGAAATGTCTCTTAAAATGTACCGTCTGTGTCATTCCATTCCAATATGGAAGCCATATAATGCTTCCCTCAATCATTCGAAATATATTTTGAATTTGTATTTCGCACAGTTTGATATTTGTTTCATAACTCTCATTTAAATGATGGTTCATTTTTATTCTCCGTGTATGAAAGGTATTCTTTAATGCTTATCTCATGTTAATGGCACATCCCTCGTTATCTTCATCTGAACAGTAATCCTCGTCGTTATCGTCTGCTGTCGTTTACTTCATCAAACTTCTTCAAATAGTTTCAGTGAATAGGTTTGTAGCGTGTCCAACTAGCAATCAATGGTTTGCAGGCTCTAATACTGTTCGCACCAGCTTGTTTGTGCTGTTGTAGTTTTTCCCTGGCAGCGCACTTTACATCTATTCCGTTTACACTAATTACCTTTCGTGTGTTTTGCGACGTTAAATATAAATCAGTTATCTTGAAGGTGTATGTACGGCAGTTCCTCAGAAGGCAGTGAGAACACATGGTGGAGATAATGCGGGGGATCACTGCATTTTCCCATTTGATTATGGTGGATTATCGTTCGGGACCTGCATTGAAGACAATTCGGTAATGATAGGCGATTTAATAGTAGTCTACCACAAAGATCACAGTATGTTACGACATAGAGAATGATTCAGCTGATATCTAACCTCTGTATTTCTAAGCAGAGTGATTTCTTTTGGTGAAATATAATGTAAATTCGGTTTTCAAAAGGAAAAGCAATGTGTTCTCTGGCAAGTTTTAATTTTAACGTTTTAGTCTTTCAAGTAAAATCCACCTAGAAATAATACTTTAATATTCCTTAAACCGTTTATGGAGATACTCTGAAAACCAAACCAGTCATCAGCTTGAGAAATATGATTGTCTGAATTTTAGACATATTTTAGTTTTAACCAATCAGATTGCTGGATTCCAAAGTCGGATTTACATCAGTACTTTAGATATGCACGTGAAATTCATTCTACAGCCATTTATTTGATGAAAAAAGATAAACCCTTTGAAATGGAACTTGCAATCAGATCTCTCATTTACCATTTCTCTCAGGTGGGCCCACCATTTGCCTGTGGTGGTTATTTTCAAGAGCAGAATAGCTACATTGACCTAGGACTATGGAGCCCTGGACCTTCATATACCCTGGCAGCCTGGGTCAAACCGTACAGGTCCGACCATAAGAGGAGGGTAGGTAGAACTTATTACGTGTTGAAGGAATATGACACACGACAGATGATATAAGGCATATATTAAAAAGCAAGAAAAGAATAATACCAACTTGTCGAAACAAAACACATGGATAAAAGAATGAACTTAGAAATAAATTACAGAAAACACTTTGACACTTTTATTTTTTTTTTTGACACATTTTGTGTGTATTTCATATGCCCCGCTTTGTGGTATTACATGTACGTTCACTATATGTAAATAATTTTCCAACATTTTACTTACGTAGACCATTATGGGTGGTGTAACGGAGTGCAATGACTGGGGAATCAACCTGAATCACAACTCTTTTCGTGGCTACGTGAAGGTCGATTCTTCATGCACTACTGACCTAGACACCGGGAACATGCCGCCCGTGCAGGCTGGACAGTGGTATATGGTTGCGCTAGTCAACAATGGAACTCATGCTATGTCGTACTTGAATGGCGCACTGAAGAGCACTGTGAAGGTAATAAGGATTATTGACCTGCATTTATCCTACCACGGGATTAAAATCTCGATAAAAGCTTAAGTTTGATCTTTGGAAAATCGCATTTATGATAAAATTCACTTGATGAAATATTAAATCGAGTGTCAAAGTTGAAGTAATAATAATTGTGAAATAGAATTTTGCTTTCAGAACAGTAATCTTTCTTTTTCATATCATGAATTAGTATGGAGAAGTAAAATCTTAACAGTCTTCAAAGATGAGTTATTTTGCATCTTCACGATTAATTCTGATGTGTTTGTGATTGGAGATTTTCTGTGTCTTTTATAGGCAATATAAATTTTTCCTTTGGAGCTTTATAGAAAATATTGTAACTCTGTAATATAAGGGGCAATATAAGTTATCTAATTTATATTTCATCTGGATGTGAATCAAATGTTAGTTATTATATGATTGAAAAACTGTTCATCAATTAAAACAATTACTTTAAATTGCACTATAATCGACCCAACCAGATGACGTTTTACCCCAAATATCACACAAATAATAAGATACAAATTTTGAAGTGTCACCTCGACCACAAACTCCTATTTTGTTAAAGACGGTCACATTTTACACAGTATTTGCTTCCTTAAATACGTTACTCAATCATAATAGTCAAGAAGAACTACTACTACTTTGCAAATCCAGCCATCCCAGATACTATTACCTAAAGTTGTATGCCGACTTATGTGACATTCGGGCAGACTTATCTACCCTTAGGTATAAAACAGCTTCAAAGCCAAAGAATAATACAGTTACTACTTCCACACGTGCCAAGATGCACACTCTTGTCACAAGTAACCTCAAAAAAGCCAGAATCTACGTGGAAGATATACCAGTACAAGTTGGAGAAGGTTTAACTTCTGAGGAAAGTATACTCCATCTATATTTCAAACGCTTCCTCATCCTACCCGAACCAAGGTCTCCCTTTACAATTTGTTAACACTTTGTCGTCATCACATATTTAGGTACTTGTGCGAGCCCAAGCGCCTTCACATTAAGTTCCGGCTATAATTACTTTATGTAGATGCAAGTCTCTAGCACTTGCAAAAAAAGCTCCTAATATATGTCTAATGCTATTAGGAACTGGTATGTATTGGTGAGTTTCTAAACCAAGGCATTCGTAGCGTCCGTGCGCCAACTTCAAAATTTTCACTTGCACTCTTTTTCCCTGCAGATAATTGCCACATTTTGGATATTGTCGCACCTACTTTGAAAGTATCAAAACGGTGCATCAGTTCCATTTATTTGATAGCTTTGTGTGCAATATTGATACTTGTGTACATTTCTATATTGTGTCCGCTCTGTTCGGACACGTACCAGTAAGAGTTCTATACATGGTTTACCCAGTTCGATCCAGCTCATGCACGTTTCTGTCGGCGACACTTCAGTCATGTTTATCTGCATAAATATTCCATAATATTTAAAGAGCAATTAGTCACTCGCACAGGTAGACATATGGGACTTCACAAGATAGGTTCAAACTACAATATTTATATTTGTGCTGGTCTTTATGTCCTTAAGAAATGCCTATATATGTATAATTTCGTCATTTATGTTACCTACAGGTGAGTTTCCTTTACCATTGCATCCTTAGCCTTGCTTAAATGATTCCTTGACCTTCCCTACAAACAGCGTTGTAATTGAGATCGTCTACTATCACTTTTTCCAGGTAGCCATCATTTCGTATAGTTCTGTTTCCATACTGTATTTAACAAAACATGTATGGGCCAACAGGCTTATGCTTCTCCTTACAGGTGGCATTGTCATTCTATTGTAAGTGTATGTTTCAATCCTTTATCAGACTGACTGTTATATACTTCTGGGTCAATATTTTAAGAATTAACTATGCATAGCTTTTGCGTTCTAAACGACAGGTGCAGGGCTACAGTTGTATATGTTTTCTTCTAATAGTAGCACAGATTAAACCTATGGGCAAAACATAAAATCCACACAGCTCAGGACGAATACATCACCAGTTTGAATACTGATCCTTCCTCATTGTAAAACGTTCTGTCGGACAAGGGAGATAAATCAAGTTACCATTCGCCACGAGGTGCTGCACATTGACACGCTCCGACAGCTCTGGCACTCAAGTCACCAAAATATGATTTATCATTTTTGGCAACTCCTTGCCATCTTGGTGTACTACTTGAAAGCTATTGCAGTACAGAAAGAAGAAAGAGATATAGCTAACAAACAGCCACGTTCCCTCTCACTCAGCAGACATGTGACTAGGTTACATGGATCAAATATTCTATATTCCCAACTGATGATCCTAACGATATCGCCCCACATTGAAGGCATATTTCCGTTTTAACCTGCCTAGGCCCTATACTACGAATCATGAAGGGCCGAACATAAATATTACAGGCTCAATCACTAACAGCCCAGCTTCTAGTACTTTCAACCCGACTTTAGCAGACCTAGTCCTATGTTGCCTTCTTATGCGCTGATTATTGACGATTCTTTTGTCGGACTGGAGTCATAAAGTTTGCCCACTGGAACATCCTCTGACCATCTGAACACAATTGAGGTATGGTCTGCAAAACTCGAGCAACATAACGTAGCTCATATCAGGTATATATATATTCAAGTACTTCTGCCTTAGATCACATTCTGCACCGACGCAAGAACAAGGCTGCGTACCCGGTGGGATCCACTGTTGGTGGACCTGTTGCTACAAGGTGGAATACTTTCTTCGTATCTCCAGTCCCAGACTAAAATCTCTGGGAATCGACGCTCATCAATAGATTGAAAACGGATTGGATACACACACCTACCTTCGAACACCTCTGACTCCAAACCGTGATTCATAAAGCAAGAAAAGCTGTGTTTTGCCACATCCTCACTGCGCAAATCGGATGGGATCAACGACCTCATCAATCTCGGAAAGGGAACACCTTAGTAACTTTTGCCGTTCCCACATCTACTCAAACTACAATGAAGGCAGTTGTTTCATTCCTACTCAGAGCTACAGGACTTGCAAGTTCGGATCATTTGAAACACGCCCTCAGAAATAAACAGTTTTCACAGCCAGTCGTGGAGAGATTATCTCTAGCAAGAAGGTCCTCCAAGATCGCGAACATCTTGGTCATCACGAAAGAGAGGATATCGGACAAAACAAGGGCTGATCCGAGCAGTCTCCACACCCACCTTTGGTATTAAATTGGCTGGACAAGATATACTTGAAGCACTTCAGGGGCGTTAGTGGCTGATATCGGAAGTAGCGATATCCTTACCATATCAGCGGACCGAAATTACGGGCCAATTTTACTCATGACAGCATTTTTTTTCATCGTCAATAATCGACTTGCTTCCACAGGTAACCAGACTTTTGTAATGAAACCTCTCTATTCTGGCCACATTGGCTGAAGGACACCTGCAAAACCCATTTCAGGTTTGGAAGTGGTACCCCGAAAGGACAGAGCCTTTGCATCAAGAGAGATCAAGCCTCTTTATACTTAATAGAAAAGGACAGGCGGATATGTCACAATAGACTACCTCGTCTTGGATTAAGTTGTTATTGCGCTCGGCATATGGAGAAACTACCCAAGCTCCAACGAATTTATTACGCATTTCGGCTCACAAAGTTAGGGCAGTTGCACAACACTAGCATTCCACCAGAAATATTTGCTAACCGACGTCATTCGGGCTATTGGATGGAGATTGTAGCTCATATTTTCTCGCTTTTAACTCTGAGATAGGTCATGCCAATATGTCCAGTTTGATCCTGTAGGACCTATATCCGCAGCTCTACAGGTCACCCTTCCAGTTCCATAGATAGCTTCTTATAACGCGGCTTTACAACTTCCGCTGATTTTGAGGAGGGGATTTTTCGCTATTTAAAGCTGTGCCCCGACGGACGGAGTCTCCACCATTGAGTTTACCATGCATACCTCAGGGGACCGGAAATGGTATCTCCAGTGCAAAGGGATTTGCCTCCCTCCACCTCTAACCTATTCTCATAAGGAATTATGATTGGCTAATGTATTTAAAAAATAAACCAGTTTTTTCAAATAAACTATGCTTCTTCGAGAATACTTTACCCAATCCTAATGCACATAGACCCTCCCAGTCTCCCCACAGTTACATCCGTAGTGAGCGTACCTAAACAAAAGTAGAACCTGTTGTATTCTTCGGCTTTGCCGCAAATTCTCATACCTAAGGGGAGATCACTTTTCCTGACAGCCACATATGTCAGCAGACAACTTTTAGCTGCCTTTAGCTAAAAGTAGTATGTGGGTGTGCTGAATTATGAGGTGGTAGTGGTTATTCTAAGGTATTGTGATTGGGTAATTATTCTTGAAGAATCATATTTGACTTAAGAAAAATGATATCCAGCTGCATGACAATTAGAGTATTCTTACGAGTTTAAATTGATTTCAGACAATTTGTTAATGAATTTGGTTACTCGCCTTTCAATTTGGACATTTCAGGTTCTCAATTATCACTTATCTACGACATCAGGCTTCCGTATTGGAGGAGAAGTGTGTTGTCAGGAAAATAGCCTGAATGGTCTTATAAAGGTAACTTCCTCATTTTCCTCTTTGACACAGGTTTAGTACAAAAACTTTTATTGCTAAGTAATGTGAGACTATCCAGTACCATGTGATCAATACGATCTAATTGTATTTCTCAGACTTATTTTTTTCTTTCCTTGTGATGTCTCTCACAATAATTTTCCTGTTAGCACATAGGATGGCACACACATTCACCCACATAAATAAATCAGTTATATTATAGACTTAGCCGTAGTGTCTTCATTTACTGTTTAAAACATCTTTTAACGTGAGAATCTGATCATTGCCTTCAAAGTGATATATTTGATAAATGTACTTATAGGCATCTATCTGGTTAACGAAGATTATGCCGATATATATTTGACTTAAAATTGTAACATTTGAAACATAAATCAGGGGAGTTGTATGCTCCATCTTACATGTGTATCAATGAAAGCGAACCTTACGACAGTATATAAATGGGATGTCAACAAAATGACACAAATTATGATTGGGAAATCAATATCGCTCACAAATTATTTAATATTTAGCTGTCTACTAGCATGAGTATATTATGGAAATTTATTGACTCCAGAGGAATTATTTTGCTCCAAAATATACTTCAAAATTATGAGGATGTCAATTTATGTCCACAATGTATCAATATTAATATTACCTTGGTTTTAGCAACATGTGCATCTCTGTGCTTAAATTCCGATTAAAAATGATTTGGTTTGTTAATTGGCTCGAGGTAATCAGATACACTGACAATAGCATTTAAAAAGCAAAACATACATGTAAACGTAGACATCTTCATTTGTTGTCTCTTTGTAATTTAGACAATAAAGATTTGGAATCACGGACTTGATGCTACGTCTCTCAACAACAGTATGTATACACCGGGAACATCTCAAAGTACCGTAAGTCTTTCCGTTTACTTTTTTCCTTATAATTACAAAACTTTTGACTGCTGTTTTAAAAATACTATTCGATTAGATTATGATCTTACAAGAATTCTCGAAAAATTTAACCTATTTGCAATGTTACCTCTTTAATATTCTAAAAACCCTACGATATGTGTTATTTCTATTTATGTTTCCATTTCTTGTTTTGATAAGATTTAGTGATTATGTTTATGATTCTTAGGAGTCTGTTTTGGGAAGATATTACCCAATAAAATTAATTGGTCAGTTTCTAGGAACAAATGTCATAATGTAAAGTATTGACGAGACTTTATGAATGTATGGATTGGTTTTGTCCATTGTACCATCCTTAATTTCTTAACATATGGAATTCTTTTGTTTAGTAATTTGAGGTTGGACTGCTTTGATTTTTGGTGTGCATGTTTGTCGACTATTGCACGCAATAAGTGAAGTTATAATCGGCTTGGAAAAGCTTTTTGAGGAGTCAAACAAATATGAAAAAAGAAAACAAATGATGCAGGTGTGAAATTAAAGCTTCGTGACTTGTGGTCGTTAGTGATTCGAAGATATTTACTGTAATATTTGCACGTTTAGGAGCCATTCATTTGACAACAACCATGGTCTTGTGGTCCTTTAAAATAAAACAAAAAATGTGGACTATCAAGACAATTCACATGTGAGCTTTTGATTTGTTCGATATGAAACCTCTTGTATCAAGCAATATTTTTTAATTATTGCATAGTGGAAAAATGTCCTGAAGAACTTTCTGAAGCTGTGATATTGACTGTACGATAATTTGACGAATAAAATATCTTTTAAAAAGCATTCTTAGAGCCTTGAATCTGAAATCAAGTGAAAAACGCTGCCCCTAAATCGATATATTCTGGTTAAAAAGTGCTACAACATATTTCACAAATATGTGTGTTCAGTCATGTGCAACGTAATGCGAATTTCCTGTATTAAGTTAATATCATAGCAATATGAGAACATTTCTCTACTTTCCGCATCCCTGTATTACACGTATATAATAATTTGTTTTAATTTGTTGTTGACTTTGCATTAAGAGTCATGAATTTGTGTGATTCTGAATGGAAACCAATCATACATATTTACAAGAGTTATGTCACTATTATGATGATAAAATTGCTGATAATGCTAAAGAATGAAAATGGTTAAAATGCTGCGTGTAGAACCAACAATGGCAAGTTTATATATTACAAAGACCATGAACATAAACATTTTCATCCTGGGTCAGAAAATGTAATAAACATTTAAATTCTCAAAATGTATATTGTTTCCTATTTTGAATAAATATCGGTATCATTCTAATAGCAAGAGGCGATAAATAACGGCCTTGTTGGGCATTGGGAACTCGGGGAGGAGATACCACAAGCATGTATGGGTACAAATCACAGCGAAGACGACTGGATTCTTCGAGATGGACAGATTATATCAGGCCAGTTTATCAATCTTTGTCAAATTTTGTATGCCCTTTATGGGTAATTCTTAAAAACTGTATGTTTTTGAAAGCAATTTTTTTAAAGAAGTGCAACCATACAATGTTTGATAACTTCATTTAGATGCCATGTCAGTTGAGAAATAGAAAATCTGGCCTTATAGTTTTGTTTTACTAAAGTTCAAAATGTTTCATTAACATGAGACTTTACGTTATCTTGCAATAATTCGTCTCACCATAGTGAGGCATTCTTGAGAAAATTGAAAGGATTAAAACATGACACTTTTAAGTATAAATTGATACATTATTTATATAGTTTGATTTTTTGGTGCTTTTTCAGTGATGTTACTAGGGTTGGTGTCACCTACTGCGGTAACTCATGGTGTCACCCCATTGAGCCCCTTCCCGCACACAAATTCAAAACATTTATAGACAATCATATGCGGTAACTCATTGTGTCATCCCTATGGAACTCATTCCTGCACAAAATTCTAAAATTTTGAAGTCATTTTGGTGTCACCTCCTCTCATAGTGTTAACTCGTGCAGGCTGCACCCTCCTCACCCCCTATGTGACGCCACCGTGCTTTTGAACGTTCAGCAAAATTGAAAAAAAACCTTTGATAAACTATGAAACTATAAAGAAGGTCAAAGGTCATATAAATTTGACTTGATTATTAATGTTAGAGGCTGGTGCAAAATGTCTTCTCTTATTTATGGTACTCCGAAACTTAGTAAATTGTGTGATAATTATAAGATTTATCTTTCTATATTTTAGGTGTCCATTGTGACATAAAAAGATTTTATGTTCCCAAAGGTGTTACCATTATTATCCAACGTTATACAGGAACCAGTGGGGGTAAAGTTGAAATATATGCGCAGGTAATTTCTCCTTGTTATTTTACGGCGATGCATATCCACTCTATCAAAATAAGACAAATGTTAGATAACTACTGCTTTCTACATGCAATATTTGCTTTCCTAAAAACCATTACATATTCTACTTGTCAGGTGAGTTCTTAATATATAATATGTTTATATAACAAAATGCATTCACGACTGTAAGACATTTTGATAACTCATATTTGTTATTGCGGATCTAATGCTTTGTTAATTCATTGAGAGAGCTTATCAAATTGGCAAATTGCAAACCAAAACATAATCAGCATTTAAACCATTTTGCTTCATTGCAATGTCTGCATATGACTGTGCTTACCTTTAGACATAACAGTACACTAGTGCTCTGCATTTTGAACAATACACAATGATAAATATTCATGAATTTGTATGTCTTTTGTAATGTATATTTAATTCTTGTTAGTTCTTTCTCCATCATTATATGTTATGTTTAATTTTAATTTTAAGTTGACCTTTTCCAAAGTCAGGTTATTATTATACCTGACCTGGTACATTTCTTTTGTAAACAACAGAATATATACTGATAATTGTGTTAATGCTTGAAACTTAATTGTTCAGATCATTATTAATGATAAACATATGTACAATAATGATTCTGACTGCAGACTCTTATATAATGGACAATTCCATTAAGGGAGGGTCCCTGAATGGCCAAGTGGTAAATGCACTCACCTTACTAATCATTGCCATCTCACCTTTGAGTGGGTTCGAGTCTCAGGTTCGGTCATTTTGAGTATATGATAAAGCTTGCCAGCAGATTCTCATGGATCACTGGTTCTTTCTGGGGTTTTCCAAGGTTCTTCCACAACCATTAATACTGGATGCCATGCATAGCCTATATTATGCTGAAAAATGGCAATAAACCTGGCAACAACAACAACAAATCCATTAAGCTACAATTGACGGTTTTATAGTCAATTTTGCTTGAAAAATTAATCCTTCCTGTGATAACATCTGAAGCAGAAATCATTTGCATTGCTTTGATTAGTTTTTGCTTTGGGTGGAATTATTTATTGAAATTATTATTTTCATGAAATACAAAGTGCTCGATAATATTCTTCGACAGAAACATTAATTTCAAATTATACTGAATTTAGACAAGTTAATCTTGGATTATATCATTGTTATTAATTGAAATACTTTTAGCACATCATCAAAGTTCTGGCCACTAGTATGTCAGCACATTCAAACACCACTGCAATTTATTAGGACTGGAGATAGACTTCTTTGAATATTTGGGATTAATTTTCAATAATGTAATTTTCATTTTGAATTATAGAGAAAGAAATTATTTGTTGCATTTGACAAAACCTGTTAGCATCTGCTCTTTTTTATTACTTAAGTTTAAGACCATTTCTCTATAATCTTCCAGAAAATTTTGTTTCAAATTTATGTTTACTTGGTTTTGGAATTTCTTACTTAGGTCTTGGTCTCAG
>QKMX01362023.1:0-11712 GCA_003401595.1 Venustaconcha ellipsiformis | reverse complement strand
TTGTTAAAGCTACGTTAAAAATCATGATCACATCACATCAATCAGGAGCCAGTTTCTTTCCATTCATTGCTATAACTAGTTTCATTGTCATTATCCCTGTCCCTAAGGAGGACACTTCTCCCATTCTTGTGTGATCTGTTTAAGAATTGACAGATATATCAGGCTGCACTTCATGTAGAGTAATAAATTTATCACCAATGTTTTTTGGGCCTACATGAAATTTTACTCACTATCCCATCTTAATGAAATGTCTTCCCAGTTTGCAATTCCAATACAAACTCCTATTTCGCTGAGAGACTGTTTTATTTGGGATTGTTCTGCTTTCAGTGTTTAGGTGACCGTTACACCGTTAGTCATGTGCTTAGTAATAAAATCCAATGCACTAAAATATTAAAAGTAAATTGTTTATGTGATGCATGTAAACACCTGTAATTATTTACCTTACAAGTGCAATCTGAACCACAGATGTTACTGTGTGTGGATTAAGCTGGTGACAGACAGTGATGATATTTGAATGGGATAATGCTACTGCACAGTGTTGACCTGTGATGTTAATTATAAGTGCAGCTCTTGTAAAAGTAAAAAGTCATTAATTTTATTTTTTGTTTTTGTAAACTATTCTTTGCAACCTAACTTTCTCTGGTTGCTATATGTTATGTGACTGACATTCATCATATTAGGGGGGGCAGTTTATTCTTCATATAGGGAATATACAGCCATTCAGCCTTCAAAGGGTGCCCATGATAGAAGTTTGGTGCATTTACTCCTCCTATGTTCCTACTGCTATTGTGACTGAGGAATGAATTTGAAGGAGAAAGTCAAGTTGTTTTATTTAAATTTTGTATCTTCAAGAATACTTACCTGATCATTTACTGTTAAACCCTCACACACATCCCAGCAAATGCAGGCATTCTCATTAATGTATTGCTCAGCTTAAACTGGTGGTAGGTACAGGTAAGAGTTTTTTCCCATTGTCTATAAGGTATATAGAGCTGAAAGATGTTATAGTGATTGGGTAAGCATTCTCAGAGAAACATAATTTTAAAGGTCATGTTTGAATTTCAACTAATGTCCAATGGAATTCTAAAATATCAGTATAATAAACAATTGCTCATCATCATCCATGTCTTTATAACATTAAGAGCAGTCAGAGTTGTTAAAGGAATCAGAAGACTTATAAAGCAAATCAGCTGTTTTTAAAAATAACAAGATCTACATTTTGCTTTTTCCCATGTTCCAACCATATTGCTTTAAAGTTTTGATAATGGTCCAATATTCATTATTTTTAGGCTGCAGAAATAGTGTGGAGAGATTCTGGTAAGCTTGCAGCAAGCAACAGTGCAGTGGCACGAATATCTGTGATAGGGATCCACATGTACAATCAACTAGGGCAGGTTATCAAGAATGCCCTTGATGTTTGCAGATTTACACATGCTGATCCAAGGTACTTAATATCCCATTAGAACTATCCATTTAGACTCGTGAAGCATGTAAACATAATTATTTAGTGCAGTAATACAATATTGTTTGTGTGTTAAGAAAAAGATTATGTATAGATGTTTGATCAGAGAAACAGATGTCAGCTGAATTTTTCCTCTGAACGGTCCATGTAAATTATCATTTTCACTGTCCATCTATTGATCAATGCATCTGTCTTAACTTTCCTTTTATTCCAAGTTGACTTTAAAAAAAAAAAAACATATCCTAAAGGCCATAATTTGTTACCCGTTTCAGGTTTTAGTACTCTAGTTATTAGTTGCATAAGATTTACAACAAAAACTCCTTAAAAATGGGAACATTATCCTACCTTTTATGGGTATTTTTTAAGGGGGTTTTTTTTGTCCATATGGTAAACTATGTTTAAGAGAGGTATTATTCTTGTAGCCTAGGGTTGCTAGAATGGAGGTAAAAAGAAAACATGTACAATTACAATATATATTTATATAATCATATCAAAATGATATTTCAATGGTGCAGTTAATATTGGTTTTTTATCATTGGGTCAGAGACTTTGTAACATTTTTGGCATTTTCGTTTTGACTGATCCAAGGCTTCATATTTGTCTTAATGTACATGCATACACCTTATTAGCTGTAGGTTCTTTCATTTTTACCACCATTAGCTAAAGTATAATCCAAGATTCTGAAACAACATTAATTATACTGCATTGCATAATCACTAGAGTAGGATAGCACTAATGTTGAATCATGATAAAAAAAAAAATTTTCAATATTATGCTCATTGTGTTGCCTGAATCCATTTTTAATAGGCTAATTCCAAAACAAGCTTAAACAAAATTTATTTCTTTCCTTCCTGCCATTTTAATATTCATTGAATATTGTTCAGATAAACTAAAAATAATCTAAAAACATGTGTATTATACACTTTAAGGGGGTAGATTGATAGTAAATTTATGGGGTAAGTGTACAAATGCAAAGAAAATTAATGTAGGGGAAAAGTCAGCATGTATATACAATATTATTTGAAGAAAAAAACAACTGCAAACCTCTTGAGAATTAATAATAACTAAAATTCACTGAATTTAAAAGAATATTTAAAAGAATGGGTTAAGCAGTCCTGTTTATTTCATTGGAAGAGATGGAATAATGACAAGAAATGTGTTTCATGCTTGTATCTTACTGTGTTGATAGAATCTAGATTATGACACACTCAAACCAGAGAAAGTGTTGCATTTATCAATGTTATTGAACAGCCTAAAATCAAATCAAATATCAGTTTATGAGTGATATTGAACTCTCTTAAATAATCAACCTGAATATATGAGGTGCTGATCAGTACGGGTTACTTGTCATAGGAAAACTGTTAATTGTAATTTGAAGCATGTTCTTAACTGTGTCAATAAGCTGTAAGGTACAGACTGTATAGTTATGTGTAAAATTGGACAAATTTCATTGGGCACATAGTTTGTTTTGTAAAGAGTAATTCATATGAAGTAAAACCTAATAGGCACCATTTTTGGTAGGAAACAAGGGGCATTTGGAAAGTTCTGAACATCTCTTAGTAATTTGTTTCTTCAAAAACGCATGTACCTGCACAATTTACTGTTGCCTGTTTGAGACATTTTCTTTTGCACAATAACATCAGTATTTAACATGTAACAATAACAGTGAACAAGAGTTTGCATTTAATGGATAGTGACAGTGGACAAAAAGTTACTGTAAAGAGTAAACAGTTTTGTGACTGTTTGATATTCACCTTCGGATATAAAAATTAATCTGGTTAAAATATAAAGATCTAATGTTGTGTCGTATATAATGGTTTTAAGACAGTTCTCATTTGAAGGATTGTCAGCAATCACATAGGTGACTTGGACAAAGAGCATCTGTAACAAAAAATGAAGTCACTGATGTGAAAAGTGCTGTTGATGAAGATGCCAGATAGACAGTTGAGGAAATAATGCAATTAACAGCCATAAATTCTTAACAGTTTTTTATATATTAAAGTAAATTTTGCACTAGAAGGATGTTTCATTTATTGATGAATGAGCAAAAACATACATGTGTGGAAATCAATAAGCATATATTTGCCAGATTCAGAAACAGTGACCAAAGTAGATTAAGTGAAATGATAACATGATGAAAGATGGATTTCCTTTTTTGACCCTAAATTTAGAGAAAACTAAAGTTTAAATCAGTGAAAATGATGCAAGACCCCAAATTGTGCGAAGGAGGCCCGTTAAGAAAGATCTTTATGCTTTTATTATTTGATGTAATGGGTCCAATTATGCAGATTTCTGTACTATAACATGCTAGTTTGACTGGAAAAGTTTATGACAAAAATGTCCTTCGTAGAGTCATAGAACATTATGAAAATACCAGCCTGCACATAGGTATCCAGGGATTTACCTGCTGCATACACCAACCCACAAATCCACTATTGGAACAATACTCATTGGATTTTGATTTTGCCACATCGCCCATATAGACAAGGATTTGTCACGTGTCATGTTTGACATCAAGGATTCGCCAAGAGGAAGATGTTTGAAAAACACCCAGTTCTGGTGTGTTCCAGTGGAGGAACATTATACCACAAAGTAACTATAGAATTGCATTTTCTAACTGGGTTGTAACTGTGAAGAAAGAATATTTTGGCAAACTTTCTAAAAATATAGACAGATAAAATCAGTGCTTTGCAGTGTGCCATTATTGAGAACATTCCAAAAAGTTTCCACCACCACAACCATCACAGTGAAATTGTTTTTCTTTTTTTTGTGCATTGTGTTAGTTTTAATTAGCAAAAATTCCATCTTTGGATGGATCTTAATGTATTGTTTGGTGCACATCAATAAATTATAAATTATGATGTTTGCAACATTTACAGTTTGCTAAAATACATTTATGTGAATGTTAATGTTATCTGTTTTGTAGGTGTGAAGCATCTTGTATAGCTGTGGCAGTTGCTATAGCTTTGATGATACAAAAAGATGACAAGTATTTAAAAAAGAATGGACAACTGGACATTGATTCTGTGATAGATGAGTGTTTTACATATGCATCAAGACTCCTTCAAACAGTCACACAGGTAAAATCGTAAGCCATTTGCCAATTTTGTCAGGTCTGCATCAGCATATGGCAACAAATGGGATTAAATTTTATGGCAGAAACATTTTCATTGTCAGCATCAGTAAAATATATTCCAAACTTCACTTCATACCTGTTTATAATTTGTGCTGAATTGTTTTGCAGTTAAATATAACACCATTAATGCTGCCACTTCTCTGAAAAATGTAGACTTTATTCTAGTTTAATTTTGATAAAAGATGAACCATTTGGTTTGGAACTCTATATTAACATTGACATTGTAGAGAATTACTAAAAGAAAGATAAGGTATATATATATTAAAACCTACATGGAATTTACTTTGGTGTCAGCATGATGGATAAAACTCTTAAATGTTGAAATGAAACTTAATAACATTTAAAACAAAAACTACTGAGCAACTGGTTATTTTCTGTATGTATGCAAAATTACTGTCATTAACTTTTTGATACTTCCAATTTTGATTCACTATTTTACCATTTTAGATAGTCCTCCAAAATATATTATTTACAAAATTTAAAGAATATCTAATTCCTTCTACCCATGTGGCAGGAGCATATGGTAATCCATGTACCCAACATCTGTCCGTCCTTTAATCTTTTTAGTACATCTAGTCTTGCTGTTTTTGATTTGTCATGAAATTTGGTGAATTTTACAGTCAAAACCTGAACATGCACATTTCAACAAAACTTTTCTATTGTAAATTCTTTTCAACACAAATCTCTAAGTTTTAACTAGTCCCACAGTTTTTTTAATGTATTGCCATTAAACTATGCTGATATTATGATCATCACCTAAAGATGTTCATGTTATCAAATCCATTTGCTCATATAATTTTTGTTAAAGTTACTGCTTTTCATGTCTTGTAACTTAATGCATTAAGTAGCAAAATCTCATTTATAGCACTACTAGTTATGTTTTGATTTTCATGAAAGTTGGAAAATATTATGGTAAACATTTGAATTATATGACACATTCTCAGTTTTTGATGGATAGCTATTAATGTTGGTTAATTTGGTTAACACTAGAAGATGCATATATCAGCGCATAATTGTACCCCTGCAAATTTGGCTACAGTCATTGCAGTGCAGTTTTGTATGGATTGCTGTCAAACTTTTACAGATCCACATGTCAACAAATCACTACTTCCACAAATTTGACTACAGTCATTGTCTTTCAGTTTTGTGTCTATTTCTGTCAAACTTTTACAGAACCACATATCAACAAATTACTGTACTTCCACAAATTTGGCCACTGTTATTACCTTGGGTTTTGTATGAATTACTGTGAAACTTTATAAGATGCAGAGAAATCTTTGTGGTTGCTGATATTTTGTAAGAGTTATTGCCCTTTTTGACATAGAGCTGGATGTAATGTATTTTCTGAATGCATCTGCCCTTACAGTTGATTGCAGATTGCTGTGAAACTTTGTGCATATTATTGTTATCGCAAGAAGATATAGATGTTAACCAATCATTTTTCTTACACTGTTTTTCACAAAAATCCTCTTTTTTTGTCTACTTACTCATCTCCATGATGTACAAGGCATTGTGTGCAGAAGTGGAGTATGTTATGTGAGCAAATCACAAAACTATTCCTAAAGTTTGGTTTTCTTTGGAACTGTAGTAGAGACAAAATGGAAAGATCCATAAATCTTTTTGATGGAGATCATGGTCAGGCACATCTTTTTTTTTTCTATGAGAAAGATTAAAAAATGTAGTGTTCCTTGAAATTTTGTTAATACATGATCTTCTAGCACCAGGTTCACACCTTGGTATGTTTTCATCAGAAGAACATTTGGACTTTATTCTTTCGTTATTAAACACTTTGTAAGAGGGTTGGTCTTTTCCTTCAGGATCCTCATTCCATGAATTGTTTATCCCATTAATTGGGATGGTGACCATACTATATACATACCCTGAGGTAAATGCAGTTGAAGAGAAAATCTTGATTTGCTTCTTTGTTTTTTTTTGTCAGAGGAAGGAGTTGCGGTTTTATTTATACTGTACATCGGTAAAAAGTCTGAAGCTAAGTGAGCCAGGCAGAGCCAGTTATACTTACAAAGCCTTGGGGGCTGGATTCTGGGCACTCAAGCAGAAGGATTTCAGGCAAGCTGTGCAAGATATTGTGTTGGAGGTTTGTTCGTAAATTTTATGTAAATGTTTCAGTCCTACAAAGCATTTTGCTTTTCACTCATTTAATTGTACAGTAGGCAAATTCAGTGATAGGATTTTTTAAAGTATAGATTTATTCCAGAAAAAAACTTTAATCGAATATATTGGTATGATATTGCACAACATAATTAAATACATACAGAATATTATCCTCAAAATTTCTGAGAAAATAAATATTCTTCCAATCAATTTCATGCAGGTATGGTCCATTGTAAGGGCATTTAAGTTTGCTAGTTCAGCTATTAAGTGACAACCCTATGCAGCCACCGCACGATGTTGGCGAATTCAAAACATTTTGATAGGCAATTGGCTCAGACCCTACACGCCAACATAAATGTCCAAATATCAAAAGCAGGTTGTAGAGGAAGCTCAGAATACTTTATGCTGAACAAACTGTTGCAATAAAATCCTTATATGGAATTGGTTAGGTGAGGGGTGAGTGGGTGGGAAATATTATGAGCTATGTCACTTATTGTTAATTTGAAGATGGTGAGTGAGTATTGTCACATCCTTTTTGGTTTAACTAACAAAAATGAGTGCCCATGCCTGCAACACCTGTTGCAGGAAAATTTTCATTTTAAAGAATAATAATGCAAATGACTTATCCAATATATGGCGACTACTGAAGATTAAAGTAACTGGCATATGGTAAGTACGGTTTGTATAGATTTTCCACCACTTGTATCAATATAAATATTGCAGCAAAAGTATTGATGCATTGATATATCAGTAAATCATTTCACCCCAGAAGTTTGGATTGTCATGGGGTTTTTCTTTTTAATTTTTACGATTGACCTTGTGGAATGTCCTTTCCATTTGTATCACTAGCAGGAATCATGAACAGCAGGTTTATAGTTTACACATGGTTCTGTTGTTCAATCAAATTGTGAAGTGTGTTTAAGTCTTGAAAATTAACTGTCACAACATCAAAGTCTGTCAGAAGCCAATCTGTTCTCTTTATGCAGCTGTAGTCCCATATAAACTCCAACTTTGATCTGAGATTGAAGAGTTGGCTATCTCTTTGAAGGATTCAGATGGTGTAATGTATATACTCTCCCATATATGTCAAAATGGATAACTTGCAGTTAGGGCTGGGGTTTCCACCATTATCAGTTTACTGTTCATAGTATTGGATTGCTGCAGCAGTGTATCAGGTGATGGCACCTAGAAGCCACTCTTATCATGTGTAGTTGCCATCAAGGCAAAACCTGATGCCATCAGAGAAATTAACTGATTCCCCTTTTGGTGCAATAGTGTGTGACTAATTGATGGTGTGCTAAGCATTAAAACTGAAAGCACACCTAATTTTGTTTGTATATGTTAATCTAAATATTTAATTTTGTTCAAAATAAATTAATCAACTGTTGTTTGCTGAGGGACCAGCTTGGTTTGGATTTTGCAGCTTTCAGTTTATGGATGAAAGTCATGTGATCTATAAGTCATGCTGAAGTTGAAGGTTTATCTCAAACCAAGCCACTAACATTAAACATTTATTTGGTGCATGTGAACATCTTAACAGTTTACTTTTATTAGTGAACTCTGAACCAAAGTTGTTAATTGATTGTGGATTAAGTTGGTGACAGGAATGGGATTATGTCAGTTTCATCAGACCCTTCACACCCCATTTTATATATTTTGACATTTATATTTGGGATTGTGGACAGAGCCAGTAGGCTGTTGAAATGTTGGAAATCACCAGTACCTGGAGTCAAGTCAAGATTCAGGAAGCAATGAGCATGTGTTGGCGACGTTTTGTTGAAATCATGTGATTACTGCATGTTCTCTGTGCTTTATGAATCTGGCCTTCTCCAGGCTGCTTTGACAGGTATCTGGTCAATATTTTCAGAATAAATATGTTCAGAATTAAGTTATGCTTTAGTTCCTTTTACAAACATTGTGACTTGCATTTAATATTTTCAATTTTTTTTCTTACAATATTAGGTGTTCCAAGCTGTCCTAGCTGATCAGGTCATTGGTCTGCCAGCAGGGCAAAAGTCAAAATTTTGCACATTTTGAACAAAAAATTTTATGCCATTACTATTCATAAAATCAATAATACATTTGCCACAAGAACTACTTTTCTTCTATCATTTTATGCATAAATCRTTTTTATTTTATTTTCATATTTAAAAATATGTTTGAGGTATTAAAGAGCATAATTTGTGCAGTGGCGATTTGTCTGAACGTCAAAATTTTAGGTACATGTTTATTTATTAGGTCAATAAACTTATCAAAGTTTTAAATCTGGAAATTTGTAATTTTTTGGTCTGGAAAATGTCTGGAATCTATTAAATTTGTGGCAGGCTCCTTGCTGGTAGTGAACTCTCAGGTAACTTGTAAGGAAACAAGTTTATGGAATGAAACATCTGGTTTCATTAAGTGGCCAGTAGTAAAAAAATGCCCAGTTCAGCTGTAGTAATGTTAATCAACTATGTCAGATTATTTGGTTTTATAAGCACTAATTGTGCACTTTTTACCAAAGACTTCATTCAGAATGGAAGCAAATTTGTTCATTCTTTAAAGGGTGGAGATGCAGATGCAAATGCAGCAGTGGCAGGAGCATTACTTGGTTGTAAACTTGGTCTGGATGAACTTCCCAAGACCTGGATAGAGAATCTCAAGAACAGACTTTGGCTAGACGAACTCATAGATCAGTAAGTTGGGAGGCATTGTCAAGGATAACTATATGACATTTATTTTCATCAAGTTTAGGAATGTGGCAAAGTTTCAGCATAAATTTGAGTCATAGTCATAGTCTGTAAATTTTCTATTCAAATTGTGCTTCATCGCATTACTCATAAAAAAGTGTATATTCCAGCACCCCCAGTAAATTTCAAACTTTAGTAGACTTGGGGTGACCTGTATGAAAGTTTTAGTGGCCATTTCACAGTTTAAATCACAGAGTCCTAATAATTTTACTGTATGGCAGTAATGTCACTTATAAAGATGGCCACTTAACATAAGAACTGGCAATCTCACAAGCCAAAAGGGATTAAACTGAAGTCAATTGCATGTGCTAACCTTTTTTTGGTGCTGTGATCTAGTTGTATTATGATTCTTTAGGTTGCCAGGCAGCAACCTATTAAGTTATGTTTCACTAATATCAGTTTTTAGTAACAAATGTGATCTTTTTATTTTAAGCATTGTTTTTATTTACAGTACTTTAAAATCTCTTGGCTTAACTGAAAGATTTGATTGCTTCTTTTTCTGGTAAAATCATGGAGAGCCAGTTTTTAAATGTGTAGAATTGGTTTGGGTTTTTTAAAAAAATGAAATTTCTAACTTTGATATTGTCAGATGGAATAAGCATAGTTTTTTACCCAACTGCAGTTTAAAAAAATTGATGTAATTTTTGTGTCATTATTAACAGAAGTAAAATGGTTCAAGAACTTAGAAGAAATGTTAGGTTATCATGTTTTGGGCGGCTAACTTTCTGCAATTGATATGGATAAATGATACATTGTTTTGACACTTTTTCTTCTTTTTCAGGTATTTTGACATGATGGAAAGGAAGCGAAATACTAAAGAAACGGTTGTCTAATGCAAATGTAATATGAGATTTTAAAAAGCATGGTACTTTATTTGTCATGAGAAATTGAACCAGTAATGTAATTCATTTCCAGAGGTCATCTAGGAAATCAGTTAAGAAGCTGATGAGAAAACAGAATGGCAGAAAATCTTGACAAAAGTCTCATCTGTGTAAAACTTAACCAATGAATAAGGAATTGTGTGTTTAGGTTACAAGGGAAAATGGTTTGCCAAGAAATGTTATGTAATGTATTGGTAATAGTAGATACAGAACATTTGACATAATTAGTTGCATTTTTATGACCCAGTATTATTTTTTTTAAAAAGCATCAGGGATATGTTGATATTCTTCATCTGTCTTCCTAAAACATGGGTAAAATTTAGCAACAATTTGTATTTATGTGTTTACCATGGTAACCATCTTAGCAAGAGAATCATGGGCCGCAATTCAGCAGGACATTTTCAAAAATTTTCTGACCAGATCTTTGATATGCAATCCTAGTAAGAAGATGCATCGTATTAGAGACAGATTTTAATTCTGACTTCTTGGACACTAGGGAGCTCTAATAAAATATGCAGTAAAAAGGGTTGGTACTTATTTCTAAGCTTGGGGTTGTATAGTTTTTTTAACTGCAAATGTGGAAATGGTGTATATATCATTATCCATGGATCTATCCATTATGAACATCTGGTTAAGTTGGGAAAGTAGGTCAGATGGTCAGACATAGCAGCTTTGTGTTGATGCATATTGATGAATTGAACATTAGGAAAACTAGGTCAATGTGATTGATTGTTAGCTGACTTTGATTAGGTTTTGTGTGTAGGTTGAGTTTCTGGTGCATGATTGTTGTAAAATTATTTGGCTGTCTTGGTAAACAAACACTGTTCTTCCAAAAAGTAGATCACTGTCATCTATATTTCTTGTCTTACTGATTTAATTAAGTTTTGCATTTAGATCAGTTTCTAGGACAATATTGACTGCAATTATGCAACTGTGTTGATGACTCCAGGTGAATTTAACAACACTCTAATCAAAGCAGATAACAATAGCAAGGTATTTTATGTTCCTTGAATGCATTCCTAGTTTAAACCTATTCCCCACCTATCTCTCTTCCATGCACACACACACACGCACAATTATGTACATAGAATCTTGTAGTTATATATTACAACAGTTGCATGATTTTGAAATAAAATTATTAGTGTTGATGTCTGACTGAAAATCAGTAGCTGTTTATTAAGGCAGGAATGCACAACCAACAGCCAGCAGGCCAGATCTGGCCTGCAACGAGGTTATATTTGTTTACTTTCATCATAGGTTGTTGCTTTGAAAATGGCTTACTGGACCCACTCCCTAAAGGAAGTTGTACATATCTGTATTAATGAGTCACAGTTAGCTTTATCATATCTGGTGAAACAATCTCTCTCTCTCTCTCTCTCTCTCTCTCTC
>QKMX01362005.1:0-10943 GCA_003401595.1 Venustaconcha ellipsiformis | reverse complement strand
TGTGCTGAAAAATGGTGTTAAGCCCAACAACAACAACACCTATTGTGGTAGTTTTATTAGGTATAAAATGTACCCCCTGCTGTTGTACTATTCTGTTATTAGGTATAGTATTTACCCCACTGCTGTGACACTCTTATTAGGTATAACATTTAACCCCTGCTGTTGTGCTGTTATTAAGTATAACAGTTACCCACTGCTGTGGTACTATTATTAGGTATTGAATAACATTTACCCCCTGCAAGCTCAAAGATGTAGAGTAAAACTATTTCATTCTCTTGTTAATCAAGTTATTTATTTTAAGAGGTGACCAATGGAGTCAGGAGACACAGTGGCTTTAGTGGTTAGTATGCCAGACATGCTACTGAAAAGTTAAAATCCAACTACATGTATTAGATTAACATGGCTGGCTTCTATGGTTCTTCCTTGGACTGGTCACTTTATTTAAATTGCCTCCACTCTAAACAACCTACCAGTAACCCATACTATGATATAAAACACCAGAAACCTCTTCCATTAAACTTAAACACAAGGTCCACATTACCCACATTTCAGTCTGTTGGTGGCATAGGATAAAATTTCATAGTTCTTATCTTTCACATTTGTTTAAAATACATGACCCCTAAATATGATTTTGTACAGAAACCTTCCATATGGTTTGATACCTGGGTTTACATTTCATAAAGATTAATAATAAAAATGTGGTGATCGTATATTTGTAGCCGATTTTTTTGGTTTAAAAAAAGCACATAAAAATCAATTAAGTTTTCTCAGTACAAGACTTGTTTATTACACTCTTTTTCAGTAATGATTTGTATTTGGAAAGTGTTCAAGAATGCTAAGAAGTGCTGTTTGATCTAAACAAATACTTGAAACTTCTTACCATTTCTCCACTGAGGTGATGTGAAAGACTTAGAAGTTTTTTTCCATCAACAAGTGTCTTAACTTTCAAAACAGACAATGAAACATAAAAAAAACATTTCTTTCAGGGTTGTTACGAAAGCCTAAGTAGCATAATAACAACAGTGATAGTAAAATGCAGTTAGGTCTGGTTTTCAAAATTCCTTCACAAAAGTGTGGATATGGTCAGATATACACATATTAGTTTGGAACCACTTAAGTATTGCAAAAAATGTTTTAATAATGTAAATGCCACCATTCCTGCAAGAGGGATCGATGAAAGCGAGGTTTTTCTGGTGAGAGCACAATGTAGGAGGTCAGATGGGCACTATCTTCATTAGAATTAGCTACATAATGCTAGTGTTTTGGTGAAAACCCCTTGCTGATATGACCGTCAACTTGAGAGAAGTACTAATATAAAGATTTTAAGGCTGGTCATAATGGCAGCCATTTTGGAATTTGTTGCAACAGCATTTTAATATATTGCAAGAAAGAAGTAGCCATTTTGTTTAACAACATGATCACAATGCATGTTCTGTTGAAGAAGCTTTTACCAAATGTGTCAAATTTTGGGATGTCAAACTGGCACAATTTTCATTTAGGACCAACTACGCAGCTAGGGAAGTGTTTAGAGAAAACATTGTCAGCATGACCAACTGTTAAAAATGACTAGTGTCAAAAAGATTTTGAAGAGGATGATCAGTGCCAATAAATGGTTCTAAGGTGTAAAATTGAATTGCACACAAAGTTAGGAAGATAATTAAGTACAAGAAGATAAAATATAAAATGTAAAGATGTTAAAATTCTGTAAACTATATGTAAATTATTAGACAAAGGTAACACATGTAAAATCCTTAAAAACATGATTAAAGCTTTGTTGTATAAATTGCATTTCCTTATAATGATTATCTTGGGTGTGTTATGTATATTTCATTTGCTATGTTTTATTGTTGGTTGTTTTTGTTTTATTCATTATATGCTACGAATAATTGTATTTTGGATTTGACCTTGTCCAAAATCAAGTTGATGATGTACCTGACAAGAGACTGATGATTTTGTAAACAAAGAATAGAGTTAATATTTCTCTAAGATTAAATATTAGGATCATTCTGTTACTCTGACTCTATTAATTTATGTTTGCCATGTTCTTTATTGTCATTTTTAGTAAAATAATTTGTTAATTATTTCTTTGTTCTAGAAATGAATTTTTACCTACATTATGGCTCTTGTGTCTTAGTTCTTTTATAATCTTGCTAACTTGAGAAATTACTCATTTCTCAAATAACATCTGAAGCAGAAATTAGTTTTATTGTTGTGTTCAGTATTTCTTTGGGTGGGATTCATTTAATCAAATTAATTATTCACTGAAAATACAAAGTGCTCTTAAATAATATTCTTGGACAGGAACAATAATTTGGAATTATAGTAAATTTGGACTAGGACAGCTCGGATTATGTTATTGTGATTAATTGGAACTGTTAGAATGTCATCACACTTCAGGTCTCTTGTGCATTAGTATATTCAAAACTAAGAGGCACATCAATGCTTAATCTTAGTTCAAACACCAATGAAAATTAACTAAAACTTTATTCATTAGGACTGGTGATATAATTATTTTAGACTATTTGGGATTTAATTCACAATACTGTAAGTTGTTTTTTACATTTTCACTGTATTCTAGGGAAATAAATTATTTGCGGAATTTTATTTGTTGGTTTTTGCTTTTTTCTAGTATTTAGTTTAAGACCTTACAGTCATAATAGTTGGTATATCCTCTGTTTCTTCAAACAGTTCAAAATACTTCCATTTCACAGGACGAAAATTGACACAAGACAAAATATTCTCCACTGTTGAGGTACTCATGTCAAGAGTTTCTGATTTTGTTTTATACAAGGTATGTCCATCATCAATGATGGGTTAGATGTTAAATTTGTTTGTGGAGTTTTCATTCTGCATATTTTGCCAGGTATGATGAACATGCTGATTTATATATTTGAAGTCAGTATATGGAATCTTCCATTTGGGACTGCAGGGCAGCTTTATCTGCTCTTTTATTACCATTTTTTGCCAATAATGCTAGACAGTCAACAGTACAGAATAATTTTCTATGAGAGCATCATGTGTCTGTAAAATCTTGAATATTAAATTTATGCAAGGCTTTCAGTTTGGAAATTTAATGGCTTTGTTTTAGAGGTTTTAATTTATTTCAAAGCACTGAGGATGGCTGTAATTTCCACCTTAAAAAAGTGAGTTTTGTTATCCGGTAATGAACCAGAGATGGTGCCATGAGGTATCGCAATGGCAGCTCCAACTTGGTGACCATCTTTCAAACCATTTCTATACAAGGATATATAACTAGATGAGAGGCTCTGATTTTATTAAATTTACTAAGATGGGTGAAAGGAACATTGAATCAGCAAAGGTCAAATATTATTTTGGGAGGTTTTGATAACCACTCTGATGATTTGGAAATACAGAATTTTACAATATATTTTGAACGTTTATTTTACTGTTTTTAAATGATGAATTCATATGCCAAAAGGTAAAATGATGTTTGGTTCTTGAATGTAAAATGTTTGATATTTGGGCCTAAACATCATATGTTGGATTAGATGGATTAGGGATAAACTGGCCATTCATTTTCCTTCACATTGTGGCTATGTGTACGGGAAGTTTTAAATACAGCCAGGCATAGTCAAAGTTCCTGATTGTGAATTGGATGGAGCAGAAGTATAGTCGTCGGATTGATTGAAATATTTCCCTATCTGCCTTGATCAGTTTCCACCTTTGCCTGAGCCCTTGAGGTTTGGGGTACATTACATGTAGGTATGTAACTTATTAAATATGCAAAGACTGTGTACTGAAACAGCCCCAAAGTGTAAGGTTACCAATAACAGCACTAGCAACTGTTCAATAAGATGGCCAAGATTAGATTGTCTGGAGGGCTTAGAAGGCAATATATTGTACAAAGTGCAAGTTTTATGCACACAAACTTTTCATAATTCCAAAGGCCATTTATTAACTCTTGTCTACCACCAGAAGAGCTAAAAATCACAATGAGGAGTTATCTGAAGTGGAAAGAAATCCAAAATGATAGGTTTAACTGATAAGACAAAACTCTTGTTTCTTATATATGATTTTTTTTAATGGAGATGAATATAGTGCTAACATGAAATCTTTTTAATAAATTGGTATACAACAATACAAACTACGATAAATCTGTTACAGAGAAAAGAACCAATGCATACATGGAAAAAGATATTGCATATGTACCCATAGGACATATTGTCCTATTAAAACAGCAATCACTGTCCTGCCAAAATTATAATTTCTAAAATGTTATCTTGTACATAAAACATTTTTCGTAACACAGTTAAAAAAAGAATATTAATATAGACTTAGAACTCGTTGTGATGCTGATAAGTGCAGTGTTTTCCTAATTCTTTTGTACAAAAGTCATTTCTACAGTAGTAAGAAAGTCCAAACAAAAAATTTCATGTAGTGCTAAGTGCATGATGCTAACTGACAGTTGCAGTAACGTCATAGTCATTATTTACATAAATCAAAGACCAAACAAGAAATTCATCTTAACTGCAAAGTACACTGTAATGCTGACATTTGCAGTATTGTCCTTGTTCTTTTTGTACAGAAATCATTACTTGTAATGAAGTCCAAACAAGAAATTCACATAGTGCTAAGTGCATGTTGACCATTGCAGTGATGTCATCATCATCTTTAATATGAATCAGTCCAAAACAAGAAGTTCATATAAACTGCAAAATACACTGTGATGCCAACAGTTGCAGTATTGTCAGTCCCCTCATATAAAAAACATTACTAGTAATGAAATCCAAACAAGAAATTCATGTAGTGCTAAGTGCATATTGACAATTATTTATATAAATCAAAGTTCAAAACAAGAAGTTCATATAAACTGCAAATTATACTGTTATGCCAACAGTTGCAGTATTGTCAGTCCCCTCATACATAAATAATTACTTGAAACAAAGTCCAAACAAGAAATTCATGTATTGCTAAGTACATGGTCATGATGTGAGGTACACTATTGTCATAGCCTTGATAATGTGAATCACTATAAATTTGTACCATATCAACTTTTGTGAAGTTGTGGGAAAACTCTGCCAAAAAATTTGTCACCATGAAATATGAACCAAGCCAATATTCACGTTGCACTCCCCCTCTCCCCACTGCCAGCTGTATGCCAAAGTAAAACATCACTTGTTTGTTTGTATACCAATATTATTTATATTACTGTGAAATATATAATTAAATAAATAAATAAAAAAAATAAATAATGATACCTTAATGCAATGTGTTGAACAATGTAAATTTATTATGATTTAATCTGCATGCAAAGTTTGGTGAACCTTACAGCTCGGATTCTGATGCTATTGTAATAAATGCAAAATATTTGGACAGATGAATTTGGGGGTTGCATGCATTTGGCTGGCACATAGGTACAATGCCTTTCCTTTAAACCAGATGGCCTTTTGCTGTGATGTGCTTTGAAAATACCAAAGAGTGCTACTACCTTCTTTCCACTGATTACAGTATACCTATTTAGCTTGTTCATCTCAAATATGTGCAAAAGTATGTCAGTATTTTCTTTGATTCAATCCCTAGCATTTATGCTAAGTATTAGTAAACACTAAGTGAATAATTTACCTAAGTAATCCAATAACCGCAGTATGGATTAATCTCTGAAAGGTATGGAAGTAAATTGCAATATAATGTATATATGCATTGTCCCACAATAATTTTTTTTAAAATGACAATTCCATAATATCAAGTTATCAGGAATATGCTTTTTTTTAACCAAGCCACAAAATCTGATGCTCATGAATTTAAAGTGATTCACAATAAAATATTAACAAAAATGTAGTCCAAGCAAGAAATACTTATAGAGTGCAAAGTACATTGCGATGCCGACAGTTGCAGGACTGTCATAGTCCTCTTGTACATAAATCATAACTAGTAATGAAGTCCAAACAAGAAATTCACATAGTGCTAAGTGCACAGTGGTGTTGGCAGACTAGTGGTTTTCTGCAAATTTAGATTTTATTTTTCCACATATACTTGCCGAAAAAGTCATGACCAAATGCAAACAACATACAAACATTCACCCTGATCTGCCATCACATGACACACCAGTAGAGTAGGGTCTACTTTGTTTGTTCTACTAATTAGACCCTTTAAAAAAATTCTTCAAAGACCCAACTCTTACATGATCGCAGATCTGGATCTATGTAATTGGATTGGACTTGCATATCATGATATACAGAAAGTTCTAGCGATTATCACAGTGCAACCATCTGTTCAGAACATGAACAGCTAGTGTTGAAACAAGAAAAATGTTTCATTCAATCTGCAACTACAATTTGTAAAATTCATTTTGTCAAGGACAGGTTGCTGAACAGTAATACAACATTATGTGACAATTTCTCCAAGAAACATAGCATCAGAAACTCTAAATGCAAAACAAAGTAATTGTGCATGTGTGACACTAAACATTTTTTTTACTGATCTGAAAATTGCAAAGCAGGCAGCTTAAGAAAAATCGACTCTTTACAAATGAGATACCTGAACAGTACTGTGTAGTGCTGCATTCCGAGTTAAAAATTTTCCCTGAATGACAATGAAAACTGAATGGAATCCATCAGTATCCTGTAAGTTGGTTTCGTTTCTATCAAAGAATTATATATCACATCAGCAAATATCGACTATTCAGCTTTATCTGATCTCTATTTAAACCTACACTCGTGTACAATAAATTTTCGAAAGTTCTTTTCTTACTTAAATTTATATGTTTAACCAACAGTCTCTTTCTCCACCTCTGACACATTCATTTGGACAATAAACAGTTTAAATATAAATGTTATCAAATAATTAATCCTGCTTTAATTTTTTTCGGACTAACTGTTCCAACAATCCGATGCTGGATGAGGAATGTTACACTAAACTCTACCAAATTAAGCCCTATTACAAGTAAGTAAATAAAGCAGAATGGTCAAACAATGAACCATGTCTTTCAGGTAAAATAAAATTTTCTTGTAAAGTCACATTTATGCAATGATATATATTGTTATCATGATAATTAGGATTAAAAAACATAAATACACAATTTTATATCAACTGATCATGGACAAATATTTCTTTATGACATGAAAAAATCTGTTTTTTCAGCTCGATATAGTAATATGTAATATACCTACAATACAGTGGGTATATATATATATACCTACAATGGAGAGGTATTATCTTGTCATAAAGAAAGGTTACCTGTACTAATCATAAATAGGAAATGAACTGAGGTATGACCAGTTTTTTGTGGCGTTTTTTTAAAAGGAAAAAAAAAGATTCAAAATCCAGATTCAACAATACAAAATTGAACAAATTATTTCTTTAAATCCGGTACAAAAATGAGTGCTTGAATTCCTGGTTCACTTTTTACTCTATTCAAAGATTATTCCAAATCTAAACTTGTTCCCTAAGAGTATGACCTTCTATTATGGCTTCACTACTTGACATAACATCCCCAAACTTTCATGTTAGCAGTTCTACGGCTCAGCACTTAAGAATAAAGGGTACCTCCCAAAATCTGCATGTAAGTGATTTGAACACTTACTGCAAAATTACAACATGCAAATCAAACCAATCAGATGAAATGTTCCTTGTGTTCTTTTAATATTTGTAAATAAATAATTATTAATTTGAGAAAGAAATTTATATATATGAAATGTATTTTCAAGAAAATGAGATGCTTTTGTTGCAATTAAACAAACTGTATAAATGGATAATTACTTTGTACAGTATTCAAAATTATCTGCAAGTATCTTATTCTCAAAACATTCTTTACAAATATATTATCATAATAATCACTAAATATGTAATAAAAACCCCTGAAATAGTTCAAATAGTATCAATCACCTTATGTACACAATCTTCAAATCTATAAAAAGTCATTCAACAATTATTCTTGAATATTCAACTGTAACAAATAATGATACTAATTTGATTTTAAAATTGCTCATATGCACACACTAGAAATGCTTGCCTGTACAGAAGTAACCAAAATCAGATCATTCAGATTCAAATCAGAGGAGGTTCTTCTGCGAATACATAAATATCTTTTAAAAATTGTTCTGCACAATGCAGCATGTCAATTGAAAAGTTTGTTATGATGTACACCCTTGCTACACTGGACTTGAAAAAACATGAATGCATGTTCTTGATATGGACATGCCTTTGTCAGAAGAAAAGTGATTAACATTTTGCACACAAGACAAAAAGCAATGAAACTTCTGATATCCCATATCTGGAAGTGTTTTATATCTGTTATTCCACATCAGCTGGGTACATTGACATTATGCCCTTCTAATAACAAAAAGTACAAGACTCTTATTTAAAAGTTAAACTTTTCAAAACATTACAAGTTTTTATGCCATATTCATATATATGCAAGAAAATGGAAAAATGCACAGACATAGCTCTGCTTCATCCACACAAATGTGCCTGAAGATTAAAGTAGCCCTGCTTAATCCACATGAATGTGCTTTAAGTTCAAAATAGCCCTACTTAATCTACACAAATAATGCTTGAAGATTAAAGTAGCCCTGCTTCATCCACACAAAAGTGCTTGAATATCAGGTTTACAGTAACTTTTCAGCATATCAAACAAGCCTTCTTTATACAATTTACACATTAAGACTTTAAAGAAGCACCTGATCTGCTGGCTCGGTTTGTGAAAGGAGATACTGTATGCTGCTGACACTTTGGTGTGTAGCTTGTATAGGTAAATATGGTGTAATTATGCTTAATCACTCAGAAGCATATTGGTAATTCCAGTAAGAAATATGAAGGAATATAAATTCCATACAAATTTAAAAGTGCAACTTTCCTTGAGCAACTATCTGCTGGATGGGAATAAATACTGTTCCAAGAAGTGCTGTTAACAGGAGGTACAATATAAAAGGAAAACAATGAAAGTGAAATCCAAAACCTGTGTGGACACGAATGGCAGGCATTCAAGGAATACAGCTCTTTTGCACAGCGTTATTTTTGGATCATAATATTTTTTTTCCATTTCATAGGCCTAAAGAACAGCTTTTCTAACATGTATAAGCCAAGGATACAAGATGAAATCTCGCCAAGACAATGCTGAGTCAGGTGCCATAGTGTATCAATGAACAAAGCACTTTGTTCCAAATGCCCCAGCATAATATAACCTTTAATGTGTTGTGTACTTCAACACAATCAATAAAATGATCAAAATAGAGAAATTTTGATTGTTTGATGCAGGAAGTCATTCTCTGTACACTTCCATTTTTTGGGGTCCTAGCACAGATCATGTGCCCATCCAGGGTACAATTCATTCCCATGTCAGCCTGTCTCTCAAGTACACTGCAATGAGCAGGTTCACTGTGTAAATATTATCTGACAGTTTATAAACAATGGCATAAGCTTCACCAAAAAATAAACCTTTCTTTACAGTTCTCTGTTTAAGACATCACTGTAGTTTATAGACAGATAATTCTGCCTTTGTTATTACTATTAATCACATGAGGATTAAATTCTTCTTGGTATTTACATTTGTACTTCACAAGAACCTGCACAAAAAAAACCCCAACAAAATAATATTGATTTTACCTACACAAAAGACATCTGTTACTGACGAAATGGGCAACAGCTTGCAATCCATCGTTTTTGCTCAACCTATATTAATCTTCAATCTCTTCATATACAATTATATATGTCATCATGCTTTCAATGATGAGCAAGTTTTATGTGGTTCTTCCTTTTTACCTAATAAAAACGTCTTATTACAAATGATTAAAATGATTAATAAAATGCATTTTAATTTATCGTTGATAGTTCCTGCACAAGAAAATACTGGATTAATTACTTAATATTGAAAAATGTAGTCATTTTATAATTATGTAGTTGCTTAGAAGTCTAGTCCAAATGCAATTGCATAATTCACTGGCAGATCTGGGTCTATGCTGTTTCTTAGACTCTACTTATAAGTGAGCATATATATTAATCAAGAAACATTAGTGCTTTTAGAAGGTTTTCAGATTTTTGTAGAGTAATAATCTGATTTCCTTGACATATAATCATGTTTTCTTGTTTGAATTTTTTTGGCTTTATTTAAATGGCGAAGAAAAACATGTACCCTAAAAGAATGTACTTTTTTCAAAAATGTAATTTAAATCAACATAAAACCAATTGTCTAAATATGTTCAAATATTAGAAGATTAAATTTCATACATGAAATTGTCAATAGCTTTAAAAGTTTGAACAGTAATGATTCATTTGTCATTCTTTACTTTGTTCTTACTGTAAGTGTATTTAATATTTATTCATCTGATTTTCTGTTCTCAAAATACAGTTGAGCATTCTTTGGCCCCTATATGAATTACACTTCTGGTACATATACCAATCTATCCTTATAGAACCCCACCTAATTTGCTTAGCACAAATAAAAAGTGGATTCACAATTTGTTTCTCTTTTCTGTTGCTGTTCTTTAATACAATCACATGTTTACCAATTAAAAGCTGGTTACAGCCAGTGGTCTCAAGCAAAAACATTTAAATCTATATTTTTTAAACTCCAAGATATGAATTAACATCTATGTTGCATTCTAAAAGATATGCTTTGAGATAAAGAAAAATCACATGTTAAAACAAACTCCATACTGGAACAAAAACACAGTAATAAATAGTTCATGCACATCTAAATTCTTCTGTAGCACTGGGGTCAGACTGTCAAGATCTGCACCATACATTGTTCAAGGTCTTTATATACAGCGTTCAAATACCACTGGTTGGCATTACACCTGGGCAGGTACGACACATACATACCTGTGAAATCATAATATCATGCTAAATAACAAGTGTGTCTCTGATTACAAAGGAAGAGAAATTAAATACACCAAAGAACATGCTTTTAATGGTCTTGATAGGTGTGCTAAACAATTTTAAGCAAATCAAACAACTATGCAAGTAGGTATACAACTATATATATA
>QKMX01361997.1:99249-110561 GCA_003401595.1 Venustaconcha ellipsiformis | reverse complement strand
TAGGGGGTACAAACAAATGGGTTTATAGACTCGGACTATAAATAGAATTTATCAAAGTTGGCAGAAAGCATCCTGGTAAAGAGAGCTTTCAAGCTTGTAGAAGTGATGCTGAATCACTATCAGATATGGTCACCATTACTAAAAACAGAAAATCGTTGAACTTCTTCTCAGTATCTGCCCAACAAACTGACTTTTCATCAAAATTTGACAATAAACATCATTGGCATTGACGGCTTTCAGATTTGTAGAAATAATGCTCATCCACTAAAAGTTGAAATATCTTTATACAACTTCTCAAATACCACTTGGCAGAATTTGTACAAAATTTGACACAAGGCATCCTTGCCTAAAGTCAATAAAAATTTGTACAAAATCTGATGTTGATCTACCATCAGATACTAAAAACTTTAAAAAAAACTTTACAGAACTTCTTCATAGAAAAACAACTGTATAATCAAAATTTTAAAAATTTTACAGAAAGCATTCTGAAAGCTTCACAAGTTTTAGAATGGTGTCATTTTTCAACATCAAGCATAGTGAAATTACCTAACATTGAAAATCCTTTCAACAATATCTCAAGAACCGTCAACAGAATTTGACAAAGTACGCAGTCATGAAGGGCTTTTAAATTAGTACAGATGATGTTGACTCACCATCAGATATGGATGCTATTAATAAAAATAGCAAAAATAGCAAAATCTTTAATAACTTCTTAAAAAACACTGAAAGCAATTATAAACAAATATCCTGGTATGAGAACCTTTCAAGTTTAAAGAAATGATGCTGCTCTGCCATCAGACAATTATTAATGAAAACAGAAACACATAAACTAACCAAGAACTTTATGGAAAAGAAACCCTGCTCAACAAAATTAGAGCAAATTTGATAGAAATCATCTCACTATTAAAGCCTTTCTGGATGTTGATGTACTTACTACGTGAAAAAAGCAAAAACTGAGAAACCTTAGAAAAAGTTGTTTTCATAACATATGCAATCAAGAGTAGTGGAAGAAATTTACTGACAATAATTTTTGGGCACATTTCTCTTGGATTTGGCAGTTAGGCACATGCCATCTGGTGATCTACTGCAGGTGCATTTTGGCCTCTTGTTTGGAGCTTGACAGTAGAGCAAGAAGAATAAAGTGATTTGCCTAAGAACACACCATGGTATTGGAATCAATCTGCACTGAACTGATGGTTGGAATTGAAATTTTTGTTCTGGTGAAATATCAGACAACTGATCCACTGCAGTTTAGTGTCTGCCTATCCCCTATTCCGTTTTTAAAAAATTACATTCTTTTTATTTTAGCAAAAAGTTATGGACCTTGTGTAATTAGGTGTTGGATTTTTTAAAATCAGAATTTTTCATTTCAGGTTCTTGTGATGATGATGATGACAGCAGTGATGATAAATGTAAGGATGACAATTAACAATGATGATGAT
Organism: Venustaconcha ellipsiformis; assembly: GCA_003401595.1. Taxonomy (NCBI): domain Eukaryota; kingdom Metazoa; phylum Mollusca; class Bivalvia; order Unionida; family Unionidae; genus Venustaconcha; species Venustaconcha ellipsiformis. Next base: position 109,119 of record QKMX01361997.1, on the reverse strand, counting down.
GATGATGATGATGATGATATTTATTCTCTTTTTCCAGTGCGGTGCTTTTTTGGCCCATGGGGAGAATATGAACCATGTATGAATGGTGTTCAAAAAAAGCGAAGGGAGGTAATACAAGGAGGAGTAGATTGCCAGAAAAAGGCAGTCAAAATGAAGTCCTGTGCACGCTAGATCTGACCTTAAGGTCTTTGGCTCAGTATGAATCCCTATGGCTCAAACAGAACAAAAAGTTACAGTTCTCATAAGAATCAGATGTCATGGAGTTAGCATAAATATTGTTCTCTAAGAGTTATGATGCCTCTATATTCTTCAAAGAGTCTCAAGGTTAATAAGAATGACCATTCTGTTGGACCTTTCATTGGAAGTTTCTGAACATCTAGTCTACAGTTTAAATAGTCTTTTAATATGGATAGTCCCATTATATATTATCTATTCTGATAAAGGTAAAATGAGTGGTTGTTCTTGTCAAACTTCACATGGAGTGGTTCCGAAGAATGTGATAAAATCAGAGAATATTTTAACCTTTAAAACTTTGAACCTGGACAGTTTGGGGGTAAATGCTTTTCTTTCTGCATAAATTTGAACTTTTTTGTTTAAAAGTTAGAAATGTTACAAATTTGAAAATTTGTAGAATAGTCATGATATAGTTTTGGTAAGGTGAGAAACCAAGTACATTATATTTTAATTCTGTAGGATAGATCTTGTGTACTAAATGAGGCTGTGGAAATGCTGGCAAAGAGTCAAAGTCAACAAGTTGTACAGCACAATCAACAATGCAACAGTCTGATGGTATTCATAACTGATTGATAATTGTTTTTAAACCAATTATTTACTTACCTTAAAAACAGTTGTCATCATTGGACAAATTTCATTTCGTTTTGTACTGTATCCTTCTAACTCCTACAAAAGTAGACTTATGTTGTACCCAGTTATGAAACAGTCGTAGATTAATAAAACCAGTGCTCTGAGAAGGTTAAATAAATTCACCAAGCACCAAACAGATGTCTGATTCCCTTGGTATATTTGTAATATGTTGGTGAAAGTGATTTGATTGTTGTCATTTTCAATGCTGGATAGGATAACCTAAGTTTGATCCTGTCCATTACTTAATCTGAAGAATAAATGTAGTATACATGTTTCTATCCAGGGGTTTGTATACAGGAAGTAAGGTTAATAATAGATGTTAATTGTTACAAAAGAGCAAAAAGATCTCAATCTTTTAAATAAAGCTTTTGTAATACATTGCTTGATTTATCATACAATTACAATATATATGCATTAGAACTAGCAAGGAGTTTAGCTTGCCAATGGCTCGACTTCAGTCATCAATGTTAGTTACTCAACTGACTTGCATTTAGGAAGAATTTATTTATTTGTTTAGGAATAACAATGGACAGAAACAAAAACTATCTCATTTAATTCTGCTGTCATTTTCAGTAATCTGCTATATAATTTAGTTTTGCCACAAAAATTGCCAGAGAAATGTGCAAAGTATGAAATTGCAAAGTGCAGTCATTCTTTGATAATATTCTTTGTTTCATATTGACAGAAAAAATGGGTTGCCAATGTGGAAAATAGAACGAAAAATATTTGCTCGTTACTAGGTATTTATACTATGAAATATATTCAAGCATATGTAATAGCTAATTAATTAGAAACAAAACATACATTTTCAAGGAACGGGATGAGCTTGCTGCTGAGACCATTTATCTGGTATAATACATTAGGCTGTTCCAGAATCAAAGGTATGTGGGCATAAGAAAGTACTAAATTTTATCAAATAATGGTGGTGTGGGTATTTTAGATTATATTTTGTTATCTAGTCAAATTAAAATAAAATGGTTGGTTGGATCTTTCAAAAAGTGCCTTCTAACTCCCTGTTTAATTCTGTTTTGACCCAATAGCAATTAGGAACAATTTTGAAACAGATCTTTTTTTGTTGCCTTTATAGCTATATATAATAATGGGTGAATGATTTTTTTGAGTAATGTGAAATATATTTCCAATATCTTCTCCCTGTTAGGGGTCATGTTTTTTTTAAACATGTTTTTGTACCTATTTTACAAGCATGCTCAGATTTTGTTAATTTGCTTTCTTAATTGTCTTTTAAAACATTTAAAAACATTTGTTTATTTTTTAAAAATATTTATGTATAATTTTATTTGTACTGTTCCAGATCAAGGTATATCAAGCTGAATATTTAGTACACATTTACTAATGTGGAGATTTTTAAGGATGTAAATTTGGCTACTTTTGAAATTTTCAGAATCAGAATTAAAATGCCATTGTGAAGGGAAATAACAGACCTTTGGGCATTTATCCTTTCTGGTGCTATTAATTTTTTTATCTTTCTTTTAGGAACAAGAAATGAATCTTGCAATAAAACTAGAAATTTAGCACAGTGTCTATTACTGATATCTACAGCACACCTGAAGAATTTTTTTTTTTTGTTAAAAAAATACCATCACTCTATGGTCTCAGTGTCTTCTTTTTGTTTGAATTTGCTTTTTAGAGTGACCACACCACACTTGTATATTTGTCCTCGATGTTGTGGATTTGTGGAAGAACAATTTTGTGAATTTTCATTTCGTCTTTTTTTTTTACCGAACTTTCTTTAAACTTAATTGTTTTTGTGTAATGGGGGGTATATTTCAATGAATATGAAAACTTTAAAGTTGATTGATTTTACACTGATGATCAATAATATGTACATGTTAGAGAGGATATATATAGTTTATGTGTTAGGACATAAGGACCCCCCCCCCACCGCCAACAAACAAATCTGCCTCTCTGTGAAAACAACATTGCAGTTATGCCCAGCCAAGTTTGATTGTGGATTCTAAAGATGATTTTTGTGGGTTTTGTTTAGCTTTTGTGGTCACAGTCTTTTTAGAATTCTGTCGGAATCTTTTTTTTAAAATCATTTGAATGTGACAGTGTATGGGCCAGGAAATTTGTGCTACCATTTCAAAACATATTTGTTTGTCATTTTTTATTTGAAAAAATGATTTAATATTTAAGGCAAACCTACCTATATACCATGTATACTTGTGTACAAGTCCAGTCCAACTGCAAACTGCACAGACCCATTATCTGCAATTGCATAATATGCTGGCAGATAAGGGTCTACTTTTTTTGCAGTTGGGACTTGACTTATAATATGTATAGTACATAAAGACTAAAATCTATAATATTTATTGCATCAAGTTTTAGTTTGTACATTTCAAGTTATTGAATTTAAATACTGATGAATGTAATTTTTTACAAATAAATTCTAACAAATGAATTTACTTATCCAGAAGTGTCCAGTGTCTGTGACATTTGCTTTTGTAATTTATCTATCAGCATTGTAGTTATATGTTTAAGATATAATTTCACCAAAGCCAAATTAATTTGATTTATTGCATAGTTACAATGAAATGTATTTGTATCACTTGACATTTCTTGGTTTAATGACTTTTGTCATAAAAACCACTTTATCACTATGCCATAACTCTTATCTAGGTCAATGAATAATGCCAAATCTATAATTCTGTGTAATAAACAGAATCTCAAACTTGTGTTCATTTGATAGAAATGTTCTGAAACACATTCGATAATACACTTCAACATCTTTCATACAATTCTTTGAAACAAGAATGGCCAACTTTATGTTTGTTTCTGATGGTCCAGTAATCTTCCAGAAATGAAGAACTGAGCTGGTCCATGGAACTGTATCAGACTCGGATTTGTTGTCTTCAAATGCCATATAGGTGGGCTTTAGCCCTGCATTAACATCAAGATTCTGATGTTAATATACACACTGAATTCCACCTGCTTCCTGATGTGATTGTCTGCATGTAGAGCAAAAGGACAGCTTCACCCCTTGATGAAGACTGGTGGAGATAACCAGATAAGAAGAATGTGAGAAAAAAAGTGATGACAAGAAAAAAAGTAAATCAGATTTTAATTGCAACGTTTCCTTTGTTAGATAATCCAGTACAATTTAAATCTAGAGTAAAACAGACACCTGTCCAATGACAGCTCAAGACAATGGATAAACAGTCCAGAAACTACTAGCTGCTGATGAGAACAAGAGTTTTGATGATCGTAACCATCAATATCATGAGCTTGACTAAAACATAACTGATACAAAAAAAGATTTTAGAAATTACTTTGATTCATCTGGGGACATTGTTTCATAACCCAGGATAGAAACTATTCAGGTATTTATGAGCCGACTGATAGGCAGCTCTCATTGAATAGGGGCAAGATAAACAGCTTTTTGAAAAGTTATTCATGCAAAATTTTTAAAACATTTACCTGTACGTTATACACAGGTGTAAATGAATACAAAAATACAAAAGTCCTTAATTGAAATGGGTTGCAAGAGTATCATGTCTTTGTTATCTTTATGACGTGCAAGTTGGATTAACTGCAAATGTCGTAGTCTTGGATCTGTAATAATTAAATATAATCTAATTTCTGGTTGTTGGAAGTGGCATCTGTCCTCACTGCCTTCTGTGTCCCAAACTGACAGAGTACCTGTCTAAAAAAGTGACATGTACACATGTTAATTACATAAATTGCCTTGATTGGCCAGCAGTAACTGTCAATCAAGACAGGCCATACAGGATACAAGTGATATGTAACATATATAACACACCTCATTAACCCAGTTTCTATGCTTGTGCTATACACTTGTTCATTAAATTGGTTAGTTCATGAGGTACATGGTTCATGTATATTACATATCAAATTGACACATATGGAAGATTTATGGGAAAAATACTGCCATGCATAGTTATGTTTAAGTCCAAGCTGGTCATACATCATTTTCTTTACATCTTATTTTGTGTTATAGTTCTTGTGTTTCATTTTACTTATTTATTTTACATATTCATTGATGGATCCCTTTAAACCAAGCACACAAATTTTTACATTTCTTGGCCAATTTTTCACTTTTCATTTTTTAAGGGGCTGAGGTAACTTTTTAGTTGACATGTTATCAAAGAAATTAATACAATGTTTAAAGTTATTTTATGCTGGTAATATAATGTCATGTTTGTATGCCATATTTGTAGCAGTTTCTTACACAGTAGTGTAATAGCATTTTTTTCATTTTCAATTTTAGTATGTTTGCATTATTCTCAAGTTTATAAACTGTGATAAAAGCTTACTGCCAAGTGCCATTTTGGAAGAAATAATATAGGATCATTTGAACTACTATAAGTATGAAAGAGTAATTGCACAATTAACAAAGTAAAAAGTGTGGAGCTTGAAATTACAGTAAAACCTGTCTTCAACGACCACTGCTGTGAGAGACCACTTGTCTTCAGAGGCAAGGTTCCCGATGATTTATAATTTTATTGTTATTATGTGTTACAAGAGACCTCCCTTTATGACAGACCATAATTTTTGTCTACAGGGTGGTCTTTTAAGGCAAGTTTCACAGTAATCTATATGAGACAATCTGCTTTGTATCTTTAGAAAATGTACTACCTGAATACAATCCAGCCTCAGTTATTCAAGCTTTAAATAAATTCTTCTGATTCTGCAAAAATTCTGAATTTGGGTAAGGTTTTGAGACCTGGCTGTTATCAAGGCTTTAATGTAAACTGGGAACTTTGAAATATAGTATTCTATCTTTTATATACTTTTCAAGGGAGTCAAAGGGGGCAGACATTTAAGTGAGAAAGCCTTATAATGAGGGATGTTCTGTCAAGGTGGAGTTATAATGGCAAATAAGAACTAACAAGTTTTCTATTTAATGAAGTAAAGAATACAAATTATGTGTAAGTATTGAAAATAACAATGATAAAACAAAACTATATTTCGAGTGAGGAATGACTGTACCTGTTTCATTTTACATTGTGATTACTTGCTGAAAATGACAGTATAACTGAAATAGCAAAAATGATAAACATTAAAAATGCAATCAAAATATTGGAAGTCTCTGCTAACATATATGATTAAAATAGTCGAGTCAGGCATAACAGTAACCTGTGTGAATAGGACTTGAACTTATTCCAATAATTCCAGTCTCGCTGTAAAATAATTACTGGTGTAGATTGTCATGCTCTTATTACAGAATTGCACAAGAGAGGTATTTGTTAAAAGGTAGTTTTTAAAATTACAAGTGAAGACAATCTAGTTGAATTATAATCTTTTTATGATGTTACAGGTTTCCATGTAGATAAGTTAATCATTATAGTTTTACTGGCAAGTTTACTTTCTTGACTGCTTTCCATTGTATTTGTCTGGTGATTTCATGAAATAGTATTTATCTTGCAAATGGAATTAAGCATTTGAAGATTTCTTGTATATAATGATGGGGGTGATCTACAAGTCTTTAGATAAGAAAATGGATTATATGCTAACAAAGTTGAAGAAAAAAAATCATAAGAAAATTTACAAATTCTCAAAATCTGCTTAATCTTAACGAGTAGTCAGTAAATTGATATTTATTTACAATTTAAATAGGCTGCTGGAAAAATCTTATCACATGCAACATGTGAACCATAAAGTACTGACATTAGGTACTGTGTAACATGTACTATCATATTTGATTGACAGTTTCCACTATCTAACATTTAGAAATTCAGTTGGTAATAACTTAATTATTTTTTGTCCAGTTTGCATACAGTTTTCACAAACTACTGAAAATGTCTGCAATAAAATAACATTTTTGTTTTGAAGCATACTTTTGGTTTTTTGGAATTTATTTTGATTGTAGTGATTCGTCAATTTATTATTTTAGTGGTTGTATCACTGGTTGCAAGAAACAGATCTATTTTATATCGGGGAAATTAGTCATGGTAGTCAGAGATAAATTCATTATATCATTCAACAACAGAAAAAAATGCTGTCATTCTGTAAATGAAGGTCCAAAAATTTACAATATCAATGAACTAGCTTCCATACAGTTAATATCCTGTCAGAAAATATTGAGGGTTCTACATTCATTTTCCTTGATGTGCCAAAAAGACTAGATCTTCAAAAGCTCAGTCAACTCTGGATTTCTAATAGTTAATTCTCAAACGAATCTTTGCAGAAGTATGAAAAAGCATTGGATTTTAAGAGATATATCACTAAATATTGTAATGGAAGTGCATGGAAATTTTTATCATTTGGTGTATTTCTATTAAAACTGTATTTTCCAAGTTATTACCCTGTAAATTGACATTATAGCTGATTTTATTCAGATCTGTGATTGTATATTACTAAAATAAAATTTATTTTACATTTATTGTGGAAAAACATGGCTGATATTGGATTATTTACCACCCACATTATGTATAGATTTTATGTTGTGTTATTACTACAAAACAGAACAGCCTACAGTTATCATGGAAAATGCTATTATCATATGTACTCACTTATAAGATGTCCAACTGCAAACTGCACAGACCCAGATCTGCTGTTGAATTATGTGCCGGCAGATCTGGCTCTCTGCAGTTTGTTAGGAATAATCAGTAAAACAAAACAAATAAACCCTAGTCTGTCAGCACATTATGCTACGGTATATCAGGATCTTTGTTGTTTGCAGTTTGACTCTACTTATAAATGAGTGTATATGGTAGATTATTTATACCAACTTTATTTATAGATTTTAAACAAGTGCTCTTAAACTGACAATGAAAAAAGATGAACAACTTGAAAATCTTGTTTTGCATTATAGTTTTGTGTTCACAAGGACTTTTGAAGTGTATTTACAACTTTTTCTTGTAGCAGGCTCTAAAAGGTAAGAATGTTGAGAACTTTTACTCTTGAGGTTTGTGCATGCAAGTATAAAGGAGTAATCCTAATAGCATTTATGTGCAATTTCCAAAATAAGTTTTTGTAATGATACAGAGTGCATATTTATGTGCACAAGGAGTGTGGATCATTCCATCTGTTGTACAAGAGAAAAGCAAGACAATAAAATTGTAACATTAATATTTATTTACTGTCATTAATAACATTTCTGCATTCATTTTGTCTCATTTTATTTCCCTATCTCCAACTTTTTTGATTTATCACCAATGAATTAAGAAGACTAGCATAGTTACAAGTTTTCTCTGTGCATATACATTAAGTTCTGCACTAATATTTTCAAGAATTCAGATATGCACAAAATATCTATACACAGGAAATGTAATTTTCATTTTCACAAGTTTCTACCCTGGAAAAAAGATTGTAAGAATTCTAACCTCGAGAATTTAAGGTTGTCAGTAATTTCTTACGAAAAAATGTCATCCAAACAAGACAAATGTATTTTTTAAAAATGACACAAGTGATATATGCAAATTTCAAAATGTAGAAATTTCACCGTATACTATCTCTGCAGTCTTTGTCACAGGAATTGATTGTCATGTTTTAAAAAAGGTATAACGCATTACATCATGTGCAACAGAAGCTTATGGATTATATAGACATACAAACCATGCCTTTGCTAACTTCTAAATCTTCATAGAAGTATAAATTATACTTTACAACTTAACTCGATTTCCATAATAGTAATGAGATTGATGAGATATTGAGGTACCTTATAAATAGTTGATAAACATATGTACCTTATATTGAGGTACCTTATAATGAGAAATGCTGAAATGCTCATGGATGGCTGTCAGTGATGCAGAAACTACCTGTATATACATGTGGTGCAAGAACTGCACTTCATGTCCGACAGCTTCAAGGTGTTCCGAGGTGTGGAAATACTTTTTTGTAGTTGAGTTGGATGATGGAATAAAAAGGTTAAATGTGATATATACCACATTGAGCTCTTGTACAATCATATAAAGTTTAGATGTGTCACACGCCAAAACATCTCAATCAACATTTAGTACATCATAATGGCTCAGATGAATAGAGAAATCTGCTTCACTGTGTACCCTAAATTTAATAGCATTAAATACTGCTGACAGTAATGAAATCTGGCTTTTTAAATACTCAGCAGCCCTACCATTTAGAAATATCTTTCTTCTTCTCTAGAAACAAGATAAAATTACTGATATAAAATATTCAGAATCAATGTGGCATACACACACAATGGACAATAACACAGTGGTATTAACGTAGCACATGATATTACAAAGCTTACAGCAATATTTGGAATAAAACATGCTCAGCTTAGTGCACTAGTAAGTGACAATTCTTAAATAATCAGGGAAATAGTTTTCCTATATTATTACACTTGCATGTGGGTGGGTGCACAACCAAGTATTTAAGTTTTGTGTGTGTGTGCACAACCATTTAATTTTTTGGGTTGGGTGGGTGAATGGGATTTTTTAAAAATAAAACAAAAAAAAACCCCAAACAGTTTTTGAGTTCAACATAGCTTGGAAAAAATACTCTTGTTCTGATGTGTTTAAGAAAAAATAAATTCTCATTGGAAACAAAGTCCCAGATTACCCCCAACCATATGAAAGATAAAATATTCAGTCAGTTATAAAACTACTAATGGATAATGATCCATTCATGCAAATAATACATTCTTAAAAACATTGACTAATTAAATAATCCAGGCAGTCCTTATATGTCCTGTAGTCCTCCTCAGACATCCATGTCATAGAGTTCTGCAGCAAGTTCTGTGTTTACCTGAGCCTCTATGCTATGTGGTATCACATCCAGACAGATGTCGTATTGCTGATCAAGTCCCAGGTAAGAGTCACTCATGATATACAGCGTGTAGATAACACGACCAACAGTCTCAGGCATATACACTGCCAGAGTTGCCGAAGATCTGTTGCGTATATAGCCAATCCTCTTTAATGCAATCATTTCTCTATTCTCTACATCTCCAACAATAAGAACCAATCCTTCATCTTTTGATTTTGGGAATCGGGGTGCATGGGCCTTACTGTCAGGTTTCTGTGTGAGATAAGGGAAACAAATTTATTGTTGATTATA
>QKMX01361991.1:6003-17071 GCA_003401595.1 Venustaconcha ellipsiformis | reverse complement strand
TTTCGTATTGCTGGCCGATACAGAACCTTTTTACCATCTGTACATAATGAAAGATATAACCTTTTGCATGGCGCTAGATGGCCTCATTGTGCTGGTACTCTGTAAAAAGTCAACCTACCGACCAACCAACCTAAAGCAGTAAAGGGAATAGAAAACAAGGTCTCTCCTTCCCCAAGCCTTTCAACAATTGTTGATTACTTGCCAACCCATCCCAGGTATATTTCTGCCTCCTTCAGCATTATGACTGAATCAAGAGAAACAAGGTTTGTTCTTCACCAAGCATCACATGATGTCATGATGGTCACCACACATCCCCTCACCCCTAATCAGAGGATGCAAAAGAGGTCAACAGCTTTAATTATACCAGGCAAATTGCTGGCCTGCCATACCTGTTTAGTGACCAGAGATCTGGCATTAAAGTGAGCTGTGCTGTATAACAGCTGACAGTTCAAGGCATGTGAAAACATATGGGGATAAGTTTGACCAGTCTATCCATTTTTCTGCACATCCTAATCCTACGTAGGTGATTCCAGAGCCAACAGTCAAACTGACAACTGTCCAACACACTTTCTGGTTATTCACATCTTGATGACAAGCTGTGGCACTTTGCCCTACACACTGATTCAACCAGCAAGTAATTTGTTAATGGCTTATTCATTGAAGAGACACAATGACAAACTAAGACTAACACACTTAAAGGTGATGGTAATGCCTCATGGAGTTCAGCTTCATAATGGATGTAGAGGAAATATATTGTGTTGACTACTTCTGAAAGCCCACTACCATCAACTGCAATACAAGCCTAAAAGGTGAAAGCTTCATTTGACTTGGAAGACAAGGATGTGAATCCCTCCTTCCATCTACGGCTGTAGAAAGCAATTATAAAAATATGAAGTATCAATCTGTTGGATAAGATCTGTTTGATCCAGGCAATTCTAAGGCACTCATTTCTTAAAGTCAGCTGCCAGAGATGTTATCATCAGGCTGGTATGAAACAAACTGGGACACATTTATCATTAGGCATTAAAATGATGAGCGTGCAGTTTAATAAGGTAGATTCAAGTGTTTTCCATGATTCTTCCTTTGTCTGTCTGATCCCAGACCCAGAAGTCTGGATGAATTATCAGTCAGTGGAAGGGGTTTTCAGCCTATTCCTAGCCCCTTCCTACCTAATACATAAATTAAGGGGTCAAAACTGCAAAGCAATTCTTTTAGTCCCTCTAAGGTGGAAGAAGTCTTTTATGAATGATCTGTAAAATCTTGTGTAGATATTCCCAGAAAAATCAGTGTGGCTCAAATAGCTGCAGTCACAGATGTTCTATCCCTGTCTGGATTGACATCTTTACACACGGCTTTTGTCAGAAGAGCCTCTTAAGGAAATGTATTTCAAGCAGTTAGAATCCCACAAGCTAAGAGGCCATTCATTTTGAAGATTTTAATGGAATTGTGCGTGGTCAACCACATTGTCTCTCTGGGTGCCTAAATCCTGCAGTTAAATGGATTTTTCTCTTGGTTTTTTTGGAAGAGAAAGAGTTCTGATTGCTATCAAAAGCTACTGCTCCACTTCATGATATCTGACACATTAAGACATAATGGTGGAAGAGGTATTGGTCATGATAAAGATATGTCAGACCTGGTAGCCAGTTTTGACTTTAATAGTTCAAAATCTGTCACCCTGTTTCCTGAATAGCATCTTTCATGGGGTTGATATGGATCAACTCAGATCACATTGTGCATTTTAGTTAGGACCTAGCTGAAGCTGCTATATATACAAGATATGATTGTTTTAGTGTACAGAGTGAGGGAGTTGCGTGATCTTTCAATGGATCCAAACTATCTCCAGTTCAGATTTGATGGTTCCATTGCCCTAGTGATGCAACCCAGTCTTGTTGTCAACTATCAGTCAAGACTGGTCGTAGCTCACTGTCTCTTTGATTAATACACCAAGAAAAGTGGTGACGAAAGATCCTGTCCAAACTCTAAAGCATTACTTGAAGCCCATGGGGAAAGGTCATTGGGCATGACATCTTATTTCTTCTGGTGTAGGCTTAAACAGCAGATATGCAAGCCCACACATTGTGTCTGTAGTGGGTAATATGCTTTGTATACTCCTAAGTTTCAGAAGTTCGGATACGCATCATGGAGATTTTAGCTCATGAGAGTAGAGCAATGTCTTCAGACATAACATTGTCATCCATATTAAAAGCTCATGGATAGCCTTATTCAATTACTTGCATAATCTAACTCCACTTCGAAAAGAATGCAATCTGGTGGGTCCAGTGGCTATGGCTCAGATAACCACCATGCCCAGTTGTTGACAGCTCCACATTCTGACAGACATTGGGTTTCTGTTTTCACAGGATTCTTATCCACTTTTGGTGGTCATGGATTGTGTCCATCAAGTGTGCTGCTCTCATGTTAGGAGATTGAGTTATCCTTATATAGGGAATCCAGCTATTCTTTCATTGAAGGGTACCCATGTTACGGCTGGATGCACAGCATTTCCTCCTCCTATTAGCTGTTTTCCTAACATAATGTTTCAGGGAAAGCATTTAAACAAGAAATCAAGTCTTTTAGAATTATGTTTCTCCAAGAACGCTTATGCAGTTGCTATTAAACCCTCTCACACCTCAACACAAATGTAGGCATCAACATTGAGCTATCAGTTGAGCTAATACAACCATGGCCACCTATCTTTAGTAAGGGGAGGTAATAGGAAGAGCTCTTCCCAGCCCTTGCCTAAACTTTCTCATCTTTTCATGTTTGCTGTATTTGAGAGGTAGCAGTGCTCTTTCCTAACCTTAATATGATAGACTACATATTCTCAAAGAATTTGCTAAAACAAATTCTCTTTAATTCAGTTATTATGACCGTAGTTGTATGTTTTCTTTCTTCAGACATTCAGTTTTGGAGAAGTCGAAAGTCCTTGGAAGGCCTGTCTGTGAGATCCGTCTTTTTTAATGTTTTCCAATCACTTATTGTGGTTCTATATGTTATGGACAACGAGACAAACACAATAGTCCGCATAAGTGTCATCATCGGACTGGGAATTGAAGTCTGGAAGATCCATAAAGTTATAAATATCAAGGTATTTATTTCAGTCTAATACATATTTTGTTTTAGGTTAGAGTGATAGTTATCAATTTGTACCACTTAATCCCACTCTAATAAAAGGAATTTTTAAATTTTATTTTCCATCAGGGTTTTGTTGCAATGTTCCAAAATGTTGAAAAAAGTTTTGTGTAGCTTCTTGCATCTTTTGTCAAGTCAAAGACTTTTCACTTGTTTATATAAGATACAATGATCATTTGGGTTTACAAGCAAACAGTCACATTTTTTTTTTTTTCTTTTTGATTATAACTTCCAACAATCTGATATTACCAGGCTGTTATGAATTTCTTTGGTTTACACCTGCATGAGGTGAAAAACTAAATCATTTAGACCTGCCCACTGTCACTCAGTTATGGAAATTTTGTAGAGAATCTATGGTAAAATAAACTGCAAACTGAAACTCGTGCAGTGTTTGTTTACAATATGTTGACAATGAGGGCAGTTCATATGTACTTCCAAGTGTTGTGCATATTAAAAGTTACAATAGATACATAAGTTGACTATAAAACTGCTCCAGCGGCCTAAGGGGTTAGAACATCTGTCTCAGATGCAGGGGTGGGTTTGAACCCAGCTAAGTCATACCAAAGACTGATTAAAATGACATTCACAGCATCCTCACTAGGCACTTGGTATTAAGAGGTCAGTGTTTGGACTGGTGGGCCTAGTGACAGTCACACTGCAGACATTGTAGCAATATGACTCAAAAATTGTTAAAGCTGCATTATCACTCCTACTTACACTTTAGAAACTCCAAAAGAAAAGTCAAAAGACCAATCAGTCAGATCGTGCACAGTGAGTGATGGGAGCCTAGATATATTACATTTCATTACATTTTAATACATATTTTGACATCTTGCAGGGTCGCAATGAGTTGATGATTCACATGGTACTGAAAAAGTGGGCTTTAACTTACAGTTAAGCAAATTGCATTTAATGTATTGTAAGAAATTGTAGCTTTTATTGCTAAAAGAAATTACATAATCTGTTCACCTGTAATACAATTTAAATAAAAAATTATATTTGATTTTAAGAGTTTCTACAAGGTTGCAACTAAATAACCACTGCTAAAGTAAATTTCATATCTGTCTGAAATATATGGGTTAGACTTCCAAATTATTTTTTGCTTCACTATATTTAGTTTATCAACACTGAATTCCATTTATAAAAGAAACCCACACTAACCCAACACAAACGACTCATTCTTTTGCCCATCTTTTCATAACATCTACTTTTTAAGTGGACAAGACAATTAAAGATATACCACTCTAACATGTACACACACACACACAAACACACTTTTCCATTGGTATTTCTGAGAAAGGAAATCTACTTCAGGTTTGGTTATTTACTTAGCAGCCTTTTACATTCTCTGTAACACACACACATTTTCATTGATGCTGGCCATCAAAAACACATTTAATCAATTAGTGTGTTGTTATGTGGCCACATTGATTTATGATTTCTTTGGATCACTCATGTTTGATTTTCAGATAAATGACCATTGCTTCATTTCATTGAAGCAATCACATGCTCTTGCTATTTTGCTTTACAAAGGTTTCTTGTCACCTTTTGTCAACTCAAAATGATGATTTCATCTGAGTATGTTTACAGCTCAGTACACAGTTGAGGGCCACACAGCATCAACTCTTTATCTATTTGGAAATTCATTGATGTACATAGATCTCCATTGAATACACTTCTAGATCATATTAATGTTGGGAAGATAATCTCTACTACCTGCCAAATCCAGCTCTTGTGCAAAGATAAAATTTTCATGTTTTCCATCTATATACTGTATGGCCCAAGGTAAAATGCTATGACACATTACCTCCCTCTTACCACCACTGCTAAATGGCTCCCGTTTTAAACTTTCACTGCAAGACCATCACAAACCTCTATGGATAGTTTGCAGTTTATGGGGAAGTATTTTAGTCAAAAGTTAATCTAGTCCTAATACAAAATGATCCAATTGTGCCATCAGATATGATCTCCATTAATAAAACTACAGAACCTTTTAATGAAGTCTTTTCCATAATCTCTGAATAGAATTTTACCAAATTTATAAATCATCCTGAATGAAGGCCTTTCACTTTTGTGCAAATGACTTTGATGACCCATCAGATATGGCCACCGTTACTATAAATAGAAAATTCTTTCATAACTTCTCAAAAAACTGTTTAAATGACTTTTATCAAATTTGACAGAAAACAACTTGCCATAGAGGGCTTTCAGATTTGCACAACTGATATTGTTTATCCTCAGAAAAGGAAGCCATTACTTAAAATAGAAAAAGTTTTAAAGGACTCCTTCATAAAAACAGTTCAGCATTATTTGACCCAATTTAGCAGAAACCATGAAGGCATATAAGGCTTTAAGTTTTACATCAATGATACAAATCTACCATCAGATTTGGACACTGTTAGAAAAAAAAATAGAAAAGTTTTCAAACACCACCAGTGAAACTGCTCAACAGAATTTGACCAAAATGTACAGACGGGATCTTGGCATAAAGGACTTTTAAATTTATGCTAAAAATGTTCCATTCATGGAAATACAAACTTTTAAACA
This sequence comes from Venustaconcha ellipsiformis, assembly GCA_003401595.1. Taxonomy (NCBI): domain Eukaryota; kingdom Metazoa; phylum Mollusca; class Bivalvia; order Unionida; family Unionidae; genus Venustaconcha; species Venustaconcha ellipsiformis. The sequence continues at coordinate 11,392 of QKMX01361991.1, read as the reverse complement.
TATGCATCATATAATCTTCTGTAATTACTCTCCCCAAATTAGGCCATTAACACAACACATTGTTTGTTCATTAGATATGGGTGTCTGAATAATGATTTATTTTCCGTCTATTATGACTGGTATTTTATTTATATAACTGCAAGCCATGATATCATATTCCACAGTTTACAAGTTCCTCATCATTTTCACAAAGACAGATCAAGATTTTCTTTTTTTTTCTGGGAGTGAGAGAATTTTGACATATAAACAGTACAGTCTTTGTCATTACCATACATGCTGGCTTATTAGTCGATTCAAACTGCAAACAACAAATATCCTGATCTGCTGTTGCATAATGTACCTGCAGACTAGAGTTTATGTTGTTTGTTTTATTGATTATCCATTACAAGCTGCACAGACCCAGAAGTGGCAGCGCAATATGTGACGGCAGATCTGGGTCTGTGCTGCAGTTTGCAGTTTGACTCGTAAGCAAGTATATACAGAACCTGTGTAAGCTGCAGCATAACCATTCAGGTTTGTGGCGTTGGGGTGTGGTTAAGGCTTCTATTCTACAAATATTCTACAAACATTTTAACAGGTTTCATGAAACGTATGTTGCTGTGGGTTGGATCAATATGTTGGTTTGCTGGTATAATTTTGCATATCTGTATTATATTTTCAGATGGATAGAGAGAATTGTATACTTGGCTTTATTCCAAAGATCTCTTTTCAAGACAAGTCAAGTTACACAGAATCACATACCAAAGAATATGACATGGTTTGTACAACTTTTTTTCTGCAAGTTAATAATTTGGGCATTTGCATTGTATTGTTAATAATTTTCAGTTTTCAAACAACTTGATGGTTATAACTTTGCTTCTAACACATTAACTAATAATAATACATAAGGAATACATCTAATTTACATATATAGTCCTCCCAGAAGTGTTGTAGCAACAAAAATGATAAAAAGTCATCTTCTTTCAAAGTTTGAACTCAGATGAGAGTGGTCTTCCCTTAGAAAGAAGAATTTGTGCCAAATCCCAGTAATTTGTCAGCTACTTATCCCACTTATGTGAGTAAGCTTTCACAAGACATCACAGTTCCAAAATGACTTGTGTCTGTTCATCAATTGATCAGTTTTGTGGACTTTTCTCCCACCAGCTTTATTTGTACAAATTTCAGAATCCATCTTCATTGTAGAGAGATATTTCATACTTAATTTGCCTAACTTCATCATACAATAAGCTTATGAACTTTTTGGTGCCAATTTAGTATCAGTAATATGTTACTTGACAATGTTTAGTATACCTTTTCCACAAGGAAAAAACTGCTGTCCATTGCAGTTGCAGTGTCCACCTTTTCTAGAAAGTTCTTACACTCATGCACAAAAGCATATCTTCATTCTTATTTAGATGACATAAGGTCAGCATTTGAAAAATCTCATTAGAGAGGAAAAAAAAACCTATCAGCTTTTGCTGTACATGACTTCTTGTTGGCCATGAGATTGGACAACAAATTCCTATTTTATGCCTCCCCATGTTCCAGACCAAAGAGCCTCAGGTTGGATTGGCAGTTTGCTTGCATTCCCACACTTCAGATTGATTGGTTCAGCAACCTTCTCAACCTGTTGATAGACCTATACATGATGTTATCTCAGAGGAAGAATCAACTATTGTAGCACAAGTGGTCTCATCTTCACAAGTGGTCTCATCTTCACAATGGTCCTTCATTTAGAGAATTTTATTAAGTGCTGTGAGCCATGGAGACTGATGTCTTGCACCTTTATATCAAGATGGAATCTCATGAATATAATTGCAATAGGAAAACCCTCTTATGAATCACTGAGTGAGGCTTTGTCCGAAAATCTTGAATTATGATTGTTTCCCTTTCATGTTAGGTAGATTTTTCCACATAAAAGGGAAGAAATTACCCTCAGTACTGCTGTCTCTGATAGAGATCCTCATCTCAGTCACATCTTTGTTGAGGATGATCAGGATAGACTCCTTGACATAGTTATGGCAATTTGGTTTTTTTGGTATCTTGAAATAGGAGCATGAAATGACTTTTTCCTTCCTTTATAAAGCTCAGCTGATATTTTAGCATCCACCATCTCTTGATGGATTTCATTCACTATTAAGAGAGCCAATAGGTCAGTCACTGAGACAGACCTTTCAACTGTGAGAATTTAAGCATTTAAAGTAATGGCTATTGCTGCTTCTTGGGCCAATCTCAGTCATTCATCTGTGGAGGAAATTGTGAAGGTTGCATTTTGGCAATCACAAACAGCCTTCTTTTATCTTCAGTCCTTCTCAAATCAAAACCAAGGTATTTTTATCTTTTAGTCCAGTAGTTGCACAACAAACAATAACCCAAGAAGCTACTAATTAATAACAATGGATACTTCTCCTTAAGTTGAGTGTTTTTCTTTTTAACTGAGATCATCAACCTTCCTCCATGCTGACAAATTCAGCAAAACGATAGTGACAGGTAACATATTACTGATGTTGAAATGCAGTGTTTGTGGAGTAAAACTAATTTTAATTATGTAATACTACCCCTTCCCCCCACCTTGCTCTAATGTTCTTCAGTAGTCAGGGTCCTAGAAGAAAAACAAAGGATGCTGTTGTAATAGACTTCTAAAGTTGATTCAAACTCAATGCACATGTTCTAAGAAATTTCAGGGAGAGCAGTATTTCACACTGGCACAGATGAGTGTTTCTTCCATTGTAGAAAAAATATGTTATACAGTAGTGATAGTTAAGTATTATATCAATAAAATTAGTTTTGTAGACCTCCATCGACCCTTACAACCCAAACTTCATTTTAATTGCTTTACCTGGAGACCATGGTACTGGAGTACTCAACTTAGTGAATGATGTTAGGTAATTGTCTGTCTGTATGGTTTGTAAAGTTATTGATGTAATTTCCATAGGTATTTTATTTCATCAGTAGTATCCTCTTCATAATAAGTTCAGTGTGATACTTGACTGATTTCACCTGTGCCATTTTTATGCTTTCCATATTTCTATGTGTCAGTACAGGTGACAAGTAAATCTGGCACTAGAATCAGATATGATGATTGATTTTTCTGGTATACCCAGTCCTAATTTCAAGATGTCATTAGTGCCCAGCACCTGGTCATGACAGGTCAAGCACTGGATCTGACCAAGATGCCAAGCATATTATACATCTGGCACCAAAATTAATAAACAATCTTACACTACCAGTTTCCAGAATCATGGAAGTATACCAGACAAGAAATAAAAGAGTTTCATTACTGGTCACATTGTTTTCGAGGGCTTCCAGACCACATTGAAAAAACTCGTCCATTATCTTGGGTTCCCATAATTAGAGTTATCCCAAGAAACCCATGTATATTGGACATTCTGCAGTAAGATTCAAAACGATCAGATGAGATTGTTCACAATGCAAAGTCAGTGTTTTACTCCAGTCCTGCTCCCAGGTCTCGAAGCCAAGGGCAAGCTTCATCTAATCATGGATTTAAACTCTCTCTCCACCTGTTCTCTTTTTCTCCCTGTTGCACTCAAACATAACTCTCTCTTTCCCTCCCTACCTCCCTCTCTCAATCTCTCTCTCACACACAGACACACACACACACACAATGATGAGCTGGGATGCCACCTTTCATAAAAGTGACTGAGAGCACTCATTACTTATTCATCTTCTGTAGAGACCATACTACTGAATAAAAGGTGCAAACAAGACTCCAGATTTCTCCACTCTGGTTTAGGATTTTCTCAGGAAGCTTCTTCATCAACATTTTGACATTTAAATCAGGTTTTTTGTCCTAGTAGACTTAATGTCTTATTAGATGCTGCAGCTGATTCATTTCCTTTCTCCCTTTGGCTTTTGTTAAATCTGGGCCTCTTTGAGCAGACCTCATCGACCTCTTCACAGCAAAGTGGAACACAAGTGATGGTGACAGTCCCAGATCCTAGAAGCTTGTAAGTTGACACTCTTTCCATGAGATGTAGCATTCTTGAAACATGCACTTTTACCCTCACCATTCTTATTCCTAAAGTCTTGCAATAAAGCAAGGGAATAAGACCAAATCATGTTTGCTATCCTCAATGGTCCTAGCAGCAGAAATTCCTGAAATCTCATTCCTTCTCCCTGCAGGCCTTCCATCCATACCCAGAAATGCTGAATATGCATGTATGCCAGTGTTGTTAAGAATTCCACACTTGAACATGCAGAATTATGAAACTATTGGAAATCTTAATAGTTTTGAGACCCCCTACAGCAAAATTTGAGAGTTCAGTCCCATGTGCACTACCAAATGTACAAAGAGGAACAGTTTAAATTAAGACACATTTCAAATGCTGTGGGCATGAACTCAGCTGATTCAGTAAGGAAGGAAAACACTGATAAAGCAGTTGGACACTAGTTGTCATCATGGCATGGATTAAAACAGTTTTTTTTGTACAGTGGAATATAATTTTAGTGAACAAAGTCTGATTTAAATTTGTTTGAAAACACAGTAAAGTATAAACTGTTTTTATACCGTGTACTGGTTTACATCAGGATTGGAGATAACATTGTTTTAATGAAATCTAATCAAAATTAAAATCTGTATAGACAAGGTTACAATTTTGGGAGTATACACAGTTGAGATAGGCAAGTAAAAACAGTTTAAGACTTATTTTTTTTAAATTGTTTTTTATTGTTTAAGATATAGTGCTACAATGACACACTGATTAATGTATTTATCTGTGTATAATGTACACATGTCTGCAAACAGCGTAGACATAGGTCTGCTGTCATATAATGTTCTTGTCAATCACAGAATTGTTTACATTCAATCTTAAGTAGAATGAACCACACAGACCTTGGAACTCATCATCCAGTAAATAAAACACACAGACCTTGGACTTGTTCAGTTAAACAGAATATCCCACATCCAACTTGGACTCATCCATTCCAGTAAAGTGTCTTCCCAAGATCCAGATAAAATTCATGTCTTCTACCAATCTGATGTATTAACTTTGTGTAAATATGTCTCTATTTTGCAACACATTTAGCTATGTATTATTTTGCAGATGGCATTCAAATACCTATCTTGGATTTTGTTTCCCTTGCTGATATGTTACAGTATATACTCCTTAATTTATCAAGAACACAAAAGCTGGTATTCCTGGGTTCTGAACATGCTCTATGGCTTCCTTCTAACCTTTGGTAAGCAAACAAGAATTTGATAATTACATTACTCTAAACTATTATCTGTTTTCAATATAAATTTTACAGGTACATTTACTGCTTGTCAACACAATAATTTTCAGTCCTTAAAATGCCATATCCCATCTGTTTCATGTGATTAAGTGGTTGGTATTGCAGAATTTTTAAAACAAATGTGTGTGTGTATGTATATATATATATATATATATAT
>QKMX01361967.1:0-10564 GCA_003401595.1 Venustaconcha ellipsiformis | reverse complement strand
ATTTGATTATAAGGTGCAAGAAGAAAAATGTTATGGAATACCTGTATTTGTCATGGTTACTCATTTTTTAACTTGCCTATTCTAGTGTACATATATGTAATCAAATTTGAACAGTGTATATTACTAGTGCACGCTGTTTTAGCATAATTACATCTGATGTAAGCTAATTTAATACTGATGATCATATAAATATTTTAAAATCTTTCTTACAATGGGGTCCTATGTTTGTTTTTTACATGATCTCTTCCCCACAATGAAATATTTTCTACGTTATTTTTCTTAATTTCTGAGATATTTTACGTACAAAATATTACAATACATAATCCAAATATAAGTTGATTCAGAGTATAAGGTGAAGCACAAATGTTCAGGAATCAAAAAGTGGGGCTCAATGGTCTATACCAGATTAGAAAAAACACAGATTATAAATATTCTTACTTGTTCGTTGTTTATTCAAATACATTCAGAAACACATATTTTATATTCTTTCCCAGCTACAAGCCTTCCATACTGGAATTTGAATTCCCCATACTTGAGTAATGATTCTCCTCTAGAATTTATTTGGGACATTTCAGTCATCATTTATCCTTTTTGTATACTTTTGATGTAAATGCAGCAGTGCTTTTGCTGAAAATTTCATCTTCTTTTCTTTACATTTTCTGGGCAATATCATCAAGCATGTGTTCTTGATTGGTTCCCATATTAATGAAATTTAGTAGGTTATATCTTTTAGACAGTAAAATGGATTGTCTTAGGCTTTTTGTTAGCAATGAGTTCACTGTATTCAGTAAGACAGCTTGGGATACACTCATTTTATTCAGTTTAGAATCAACCATAATAATGTTTTATCTTTATTTTCTGTTGACTTTATGCATCCTTTGCACATAATGGAGATAACATGCATTAGACAAGAAAAAAGAACCAGTTGTACAGCAGCACAGCCTTAAATGATCCCAATGTTTTTTTGGATGTAACATGCATAAAGTATGAACTCAAGCAACTCAGTGGTTGGCTTTAAAACTTTGTGACTGAAAGCATTAGGGTTCAAATCCTATCAATGGATCAGTAGGTTGCTGTGATGCATCATGGGTAATGCATTTTACAAAAAAATAGCCTAATTGTGTTTCTGTGCCATAAAACACCAAACAACCACACCAATAATGTAATTTTTGAGAGAATGATCAGAGAAACCTCATTTTTGTTTCAGACAGCAGAGCAATTACACAGTAGAAGAGTGAATGTCATCAGGTGCTATACTCTGCAGGGAAGGAAGTGCAATCATGGAGTACACAATTCTTGTCATATTGTATTGGGATTTTGCAAAAGAAATACTAGATCACTGCCATTACTTGAATTCATGTGTATTATAAGTGCCAATTTTCATGTTTTTGCAGAAAATTATATTTTCTAATTGTTCTTTAATTTATGGACCTGCTACTGAGATAGAACCAATCCAACTTTTTTCATTGGTTAATATTTTGTGGTATACTCTTTAAAACATAGTGGGGTGGGGAGTATATTGGAGTCATATTGTCTGTCTATACATCACACTTTCGTTTATTTAACATCTCCTCAACCCTTTGAGGGGTCATCTTAGAACTTTAAATCCTTTTTGCCTCGTAAAATATGTATTCTGTCTTATCAACATTATTGAGTTATCCCAATTGTTATTTCAAATTGTGTATGTCCATCCATCTGTTCATCACACTTTTCTCTGGTTAAATTCCCCAGGACTGTTTGAGATAACATCATGGAACTTGTCATGCATTAGTATCCTGACAGGAGCTTGTGTCCAATATGATATTTTGCCTTTATCAGTTTAATACCTTAACATTTATGTTAGATTTCATATTTTTTAAAGGGTATTTCATAAGCACTTGATTACTGGCAGATCTAGTTGGATCCTGAATATAATTGGGATTTTTAACTATTACATCTGTGAACTTTGGTCCTCTGCAAATAAATGTGAATTTAAAGTGGTTGAAATCAAACAAGTTACAGTTTTATTTTGCAATCACTGTTTTTATCCTGCAGAAACATTATAAATTTTGTGACAATGTGTTGACCAAAATAAGGACCACTGGTGGTACTAATTTACTCCTGCATTCTCTGGAGAAATGCAATTTCAGAAGTATAGTTAAAGAAAGTGAATGAAGTATAAATGTTTTAAGATATATTTACATTTGCAGTGGATGAGATTATAGTGGCATTGGATGTTTGACTTTTATTAGGGAGAGAAAGTAGTTGAGAAGAATTGTTGTAGATTAGTTTATATTAGTAACTTTTTGTTTGTACATTTGATATTCATGAAACTTTTGTACCTTAAAATTTGTATCTTCAATGATATTTCAGTAAATATTATTTCATTAGACTAGCAGGTGATAACTTTGCATTCATGATAATTTTGTTTCATGCAAATTCACAGGAGGTTTTTTACATATACATCAACGCCTTTCTGATTGGTCTTGTCTGTCCATCTGTGCAGAATATCATATTTGGTAGGATGTTTCATTACGATGAGTAGATGGCATCAGAGATTTTGCATCCTGGTGGAAGATAAATGGGAGTTGCATTACATTTCCATAGGTAGTATGGATTCATCATGTACCAAACTGACTTTTGCCTTTGCCTTTTAGTAGTCCATACTTAAGAGGTCAAAAAAAGGAAATAGAGATTTATATTCTATAAATAATTAACTCTTGTTTAAGAATGTGTCATGTGTAATCAAGTTTCTCATTTAATGTATTAGTTATGGATGTTTCAGATGTTTAAAAAAAGAAAGATTAACAAAATATTATAATTAAAAAGGCCAGGAATAGCAATATCTCTAATAATGTTTGCTAGCTGATTTTAAATTAACATCTCTTTAATCCTCCAACCATCATTATTATCTATACTTTAATTTTTATGTTGTGTTTTCTTAAGTTAACCAAAAGTTGTGGTGTTCTCATTTTAACATCCACTTTGAGCCTTGTTTTGATCTTTAAATCATGAATTTAATTTTGTATATTTTACTAGGAATACACAGTAATTAATAAAAAGACTTTAATTCATAAAATATTTGCCTAGTAGAACATTTTGATATTTTGACAAAACTTCCTTGGTGACATCATATCAGTATTATGGCATATATGTATTCAAAGGTCATTTATAAGTCCTTATTATCCAAAAGCCTATGTGCAGTAAAATATGTGTATTTTAAATAATTCAAAAATCATGAAATAACAGCATTTTTTCATATTTTTTTTAACAGTTGTCTTCAGGAAATTGCATCCCTTTTAACCCTTAAGTGCAAAATTTTGTACATTGCTTTATGTGTACGTTGTGTGAAGTTTTCTTTGAATAACAAATGAAAGTATGTGTGTACAGATAAATGAGTAGAAGGATGAATATTTGTTTCTTTCAGATGAATATTTATAATAATAAAGCAATAAATGCATCTTTGTGCATCAGTTTTTCTTTTCCTTCTCTTCGTTATGCCCTTGCAAAGTTGGCCATGTTGCTTTTTGCCTTGTCTGTCCTTACATCTTTGCTTACATCCATCCCAAATTTCTTTGAGCTTGATTACAGAGAACAGTAACTATACAGTTAGTATTGAAGCTAGATTTGGGCTTAGAAATGACGTTCTTTGTTATTGGAGGAAAAAATTAATTGGAAACAGTACCTGTAATCACTAGTGACAGATACACATTTTTTAAACCTAATTTAGAATAGAACCTACGGATAAGAACTTCATAATGTGGATGAACATTTGCAGCAGAAGCAGTTAATGTAGACAGCTTTTTTTGTATATGGAAAAAAAAAGTGGATTCTGCAGAATATAGGCTGTACAAATTAAAGGATAATCATTTCAGACCGAGTTAATACTTTTTCTTCACATTGCTAATGTTTGATGCAAATTGTTTATGTAACAAGAATAGTAATAATTATGCGCCTTCACCAAATTTCTGGGATGACTTACACATTGTTTAAGATAGAAGCTGATTGGTTTAAATGTCAAAAGATAAAAGACCAAAGAAAAAGCATTTTGCATAATAACTTTACTTTTGGATTGTTGACCTTGATCAGAGTTTGTGAAAGGCATGCACTTGTGGTATGAAAAATATCTTGATTTTCTGGTCACAAGCTCAAGTGTCTAGGTCATTGTGACAAAATAAATAGTTTAGCAGAAAAACATTTTAGGCTAAATATAATGGTTAGTAAATAAGAAAATGGATTTTGCACACAAGTTTTTTTTCAAGACTTCACCCTTTCACCAAAGGCCATGGTCATTGAAATTATTTTGTAAATAATCTCGAGTCAGACATATCATCCTAATTTCTTCACGGAGGAATATTAAACGTGATTTGCATATAATGTGTTGTTAACTGCATTTTTTGTTTTTTCATTTGGGTTTATTTCAAAATTTATTGGCCATAATTATATGTTCCACCACAACATTGATAGGCCATATCGTGTATCAGCTATTGAAGTAAGTTTTTATGCACTAGTGAGTTGAAGGAGTGGGACCTTTTGGTGATATATAGAGTATATCAGAATCAAGTCCAATATTTGATGATATATAAATCCACCACTTATAATGATGTATAACCCAACCACTTATCATTGTTTCCCGTTCATGGGTTACAAATAATCGGCTGTTCCTTTAATGTTGAAGAAACAATTAAATGCATCTTTACATGTTCAAAACAGTTATGGTCACATAATATGGGCATCTGTTAATTTACCATGCAACTTACCTGATGAATATTATCATATGACTATGGTTCAATGAGGAATCAGATTACAAAATAGGGTGACTGATTGACAGTGTTCTGAGCAATTTGGGTTAGAATATAAAATTAATCCGCCCATGTGCTATTATGGAGGAGCAACAAAAAAATCTAAGTCTGAGGCAGAATAAAGTTGCAGAGTGCATGTAGCTTAGCAATTGCATCTTTTACATGCACCTCATGCCAATGTTACAGTCCAATGGTTTACAGGGATACTGACTGCATGCATGTGTTTTGCAACCAATTTGTTAGGATCACAAAAATAGCACACAACGAATTGAGATTGAAAAAAGCAAATTCTATTGTATTTACAGCTGAAGATGAGAAACACTTTAATTCAACAAATGCCATACATGTGAGATATGTATCCAGATCAGAGATGCATGTCCACACTCCTGCACTAAGCTTGTTGAGGTGCAAAAACACGAAGCTCTGCCTCTAAGGACAACATTCATGACTGACCACTAAACTAAACTGTACCGAGGTTCTGTTCAGGATGATTGTAGTTTGAATTTCACATGCCCAAAATATATTCTATTATTGATTCACAACTTGTCAGGCTAAGACAGTTATCTACTGATAAATTTAGTCATCTATTGATAAAGTCATCTACTAATAACTACAGTCATCTATTCATCAAGACACTTGCTATAGTGATCTAAATGATGAAGTAACAAAATTGCCAGAGACCTCATGGTTCATATACTAGTTATAAACAGCACAAAAAAATAACAGCGAAAAGGATATTCATTCGGTCATGAGCCAGCTTCTAGAGCATCTGTCAAAGAAAAGTTTTGGTGCAATAACATCCAATTATTTGAGGGAAGACATCTATCCATGGACAACTTTTAAAAATTGCATGCAACAGCTATACCACCCAAAGAAAACGTGTACCGAAGTCTTCAAAAGACGTTACAAATACTTGTATGTCCGCCTAAAAGTGTGTTTGAACCTGCATGTGAAGTGCAGAAAGAGTCCTGTCTTGATTTTTGTATCTTTTTCTACATTTCTTCCATCCACGTGTCTCTTACAGTTTTGAGCTACAAATGTAACTCAAATCGTCTGGTGCCAATTATGGTATATATAGGACGAGTTCAACTACAAATAGGATAATGCGTTGGCAGATCGGAGTTTGTGCAGGTTGTTAGGAGTCATCAGTAGAACAAACAGCGTAGTCCCGATGTGCGGTCACATTATACTATGACATAAGTAGTATACGAGAACACTTTAGCGTCAATGGAACTTAATGTTAAAAATGGGTATATCCACTTTGGCATCAAGGGGAATTTAATATGGAGTGAATGGGCGATTGTACATAGTGACAAAGAGATTGCGCCACTTTAGGTGTCAATCGGACCTTAACGTTTAAAATTGGTATATCAAAATTGGCGTCAATGGGAATGTCAACTGGAGGTCAATGGGAACTGAACATTGGTGACATCATTGGGTTTATAGGGTCAAACTATTTATAGGGTGAAATGTGGTTGTAGGACAAAGAGTAGATAGGGACAAACATAAACATATAGAAACAAACAAATATACATCCAAACAAAGAAGACGGAAACACGGAAAAGAAGACAGAGGTGTTCCAAAGAAAGACAGACAGAATAGAGAATCCAATAAGAAAAGTCTATTGTAATGGTACAAAACATTTATTCAAAGATATACATGGGCTGTCTTCTTTGTTTGGATGTGTATTTGTTTGTTTCTATATGTCTATGTTTGTCTCTATATACCTTTCATCGTACAACTAAATTTCACCCTATAAATAGTTTTGACCGTATATACCCCATGATGCTCACTAATATTCAATTCCCATTGACCTCCAGGTGACATTTCCATGTTACATTCCCATTTACGCCACTTTCGATATACCCATTTTAAGCGTTAAGGTCCGATTTACACCTAAAGTGGCGCAATCTCTTGTCGCTATGTTTAATTGCCAATTCACTCCATGTTAAATTTCTTCACGTTTGATGCCAAAGTGGATAGACCCATTTTTAACGAGTCCATTGACCCTAAAGTGTCCCCATATACTACTGACATATGATCTTTATGGTTTGCAGTTTTGGCAAGTAAGTAGATTTTATAAAGGTGATTAATTTTTTCCAATAATTAAGTTTCTAATGAAGCTTGTATTATATAAACCTCGCCCTGAATGATTATATAATTTTACTTGCTGTCTCTATCATTCGGAATTTTAATTTTAAAAAATTTTTGGGATTTCGAAAGTGGGGCCAGTCGACATTAACATGTTTTCAGTGATTTATTCTATTTCGGAAATATTGTTCTTGAAAAGCGATCATTTACTATGCAATTGTTTTTTCTAATAAATTGAGAAAACAAACTATTTGATGTGATTTACTGCATTACGGGTCTTCTTTGATTCAACTCGTAATGGTTAAAATATTTCATTTTGTTTTTGTTTTTGGTTTTGGGGTTTTTTGTTGTTTTTTTTTCTCCTTTTTTTTTTTTTTGTTTATTTGTTTGTTTTTCATCGTTCAATGAGAATCCCTTATTCAACGAAATAATTTCATATAAGATGCGAATCGTTAAATTTGGGGGAGCTATCCTTGTCAACTCACTTCCACTTACATCCTCCATTTTATGACATAGCCTGGGCTGATCATATGACTTCAGACGACATCTAGCCTAAGGACAGAAAACAAACAAAGAGTTCTAGTGTGTTTTTATTTACTTATCTTGTTTTTATTGATTTTTTTTCTTAATTTTTTCTGGGTGTGGGAGTTGCTTGCTTCCAAACTTTTGCGTGGTTCCGTAAGATATTCACCATATAAGGCCTTCGTCGATATCTTTTACCCAACCGAAGACGGTTCGGTCAAACCCTGTACAAATGAAAGTTTCCAAAAGTTTTATAAACACATTTCAAGACAAGGAAATTTAAACCTTAGGACATATTTGAAAACCACTTCCAGTGGAGAAGGCATTGTCCGATGAACCAACGAAAATGTCTGTTCACTGGTACCCGACCCAGTACCAATTTAATACGTCTCTGGTATGACTCGGCCAGGGGATTGAACCCATGACCTCCCGCATCCAATGCGAACGTTCTTACCATCAGTTCTGAAACCTGCAGTTGTGAGCTCGACCCGAAACGAGCCGTTTCTTTGTTTTCTCCTCTCACTCCTCTCATATTTTTAGATATTAGTCTCTAAAAAATAGAGTTCTAAGATAAACAAACAACCAAATACACCTTTTTTTTTGCATGATTGAAGTTCACTAATACACGTTTCAACCTTGCAGTCATTTTCTTGACACTTACGTGTCCCTCTTTTCTTTGTAGATGACAAATTCGTGGCTTCTTATAAACATGTTGTGCCCAAATATCTAGCTTTTTAACAGCCTGAAGTGTTTGTACTTGTTTTCCGTTCTTTGTTTCACCTCGGAAGACACAAATTCCTGTCTCTGTCTCATTAATATACCTCACCAAAGTAATGGCCATGGAAACAGTCCAAAAGCTAGAAATCATAGTTAATAATAATTTGTCTCAAGGGCCTATTATTGCCATGTTTGTAAACAAGTATGTCACACCTTTGTTCGGATATAAGCGCGCAAAGAAAAAAAACTTTTCAGCTTAAGAAGAAAATGAGGACAAGGCAAATGTCAGTTTTGTATTTTTTTCTATTTTTTCTTTCATTGGTTGCTGTCGTTCATGGATTTTGTTCCTCGGCTCCTTTGATACAAGATATTACAGGTAGGATCAGTGTTTGAATTAAAACATTTTCGTCAGTTATCCAATTTTTGTTACCATCATTATCATTGATTGCAATCATCGTGTAAACATATTTCTGCTCTTTCGACAGAATTTCTATTATGTGTATGACTCCATTAAGTCCAAGTAATTAATGGTGTCTTTATCTTAAAATTGCGCTGTTTGTACGTCTGAAGAAATTTTATATTTTTTTTTGTCTATGACTTTCAAATAAAAATTAAGTAACTGATACGGCGGTTATAATTGCAGGAAAAATGCAAACTGACCGGTTTTGCGAAATGAAAAAAGATAGCACCTAATTGGTGAACTTATTTTCCTGGACACCCTTTTTCTCCATTAAACTTGTTCTTCTTTATATTTCTCTGTACAAACGTGTACATGTGAAATCTGGTATTTTAATTCTAGTACGACCAATTGGGCTCAATTCTACAACGCTAATTTTGCATACTCCCACAGATAAAATTCTGCCCATATCCATAAGCTTAAAACTATCGACTACTATAAACCCAAACATTTCTTTAATTGGCTAATATTTTGCGGTTAACGAATGTCAAACAATTTCGCAGCGATTTAGCTTGTAGAGTCGGCGCTGCTTCTCTTCTATATCTCGTCAAAATAGGTATTTGTGGCTGTTTTGTTCCGTTGATGTAATTTTCCCACAAATTCAGCAATAAGTATCGTCTCGAGAAAGCACATTTTTGACATAGACTTATGTTATACTATTAGGTTTATGCTTGAGTTCTCAAATTAAATAAAAGACTGCCATTATTTTAATTGATATGACATCTCAGACTCGTTCGTTTAAAGCTGCTGTGAAATTTCTGCAAATGTACGTTCTACTTTTCAGATTGAAAATAATAGTATCATCATTTTCATGTAATGTTATTTTTTTACATTTGAACAAATTAACATCATTTAAACATTTGATCTTACATAAAAATTGCTGTTCTTATGGATACTTTTTCTGTAAATCAAGATTTTCAAGTGTACGCTATGGTTTTTCTACAAAAACAAGAACAGATTTTGTTTATTTATTTTGTTTAATTACTTTCTTTTCATTTTCTTTTCGATTTTCTTTTTTCTATGTTCAAATTATTTTTATGTACTCTAGAGTATTTCCTTCTGGTTCAAAAAGACCTTCTATCTTTGTAATAACGTGTATGAGAATAATCATGGAAGATTAAAATTTTGGAATCCACACCTCTACCCCTTTTATTTAAAAGACTATACTTTTTATTTCGCCACTTTTTCTAAAGAGTACAGTTATCAGTTAAAGCTTTGATTTTTCAGATTCAAAAAGAGTCCGCTATATTTGTGAAATTTCCCAAGGTGATATGAAGCTTAAGATGCTACAGGGATCTATAGTATATACATCGGATTGCTTGGAATGTTCCTGCAACCTTGACACTGGACTTACATGCTGCGGGTAAGTCACTGAATTTTTCCGTCTAGGTATTTTTTCAGGACAAGACTATTTTTCCAAATTCTTTCCTGTGTCGATCATTTTATAAATATCCCACTAGTTCTTATTGGAATATATACATCGTGAGTTCCAGTCTGGAAGATTTTTTTCCTCGTTTCGTTTTCTCTGCCTCAGATGCATATTTAAGACTTCATAGGACGTCAAATTATGGACATTAAAAATATACGTAGCAATGTCCTTCGTGAGATTTAATTCACAACGGGGAAATTCCAATTTTGAAAATAACGTGAGCTGCTAAGCAGTAATTACGTTGGATTTCCTTCAACAGCACATAAGTTATATTCAGTATACATGCAAGGGAGGGACCTGCAACAGTACTAGCTTCCACAACCTGACATGAAAAGTAGTCCTAAAATGTATTGTATTGATGATTACTAGATCATGAAAAGTTGGCTGCTGTCTTTTCCTCGTGACATCATTTACTGATCTTTCTAAAGCGAAATCCCACATCTGCTAAAATAATTGCAATACCATTCCTGCACTTAATAAATTACGTGGCATACTACTTCTGTCCCTGCCACGTATTTTATTTCCATGAAAGCTATGTATGTATGTATGTATGTATGTATGTATGTA
>QKMX01361957.1:5300-17360 GCA_003401595.1 Venustaconcha ellipsiformis | reverse complement strand
AGAAAGCTTAGGAATAGTCTTGTAACTATTTTGTGTCTTGATGTTCGAAAAACTTATAAAACTTTGAAAACAATCGTTTAGAAACCTCAAAATTTTTTAAAATTTAATTGATCTCAGTCTTAATCATCATGACTTTATTCATGCCATTTAGTGACCAAAACTAATTCCAGGTACATTTAATTACATAATTCAAAACTGAGTGATTGTTTTGAAAGTGAGCAAGTCATGTCAATAAATATGAAGTAATCAAGACATGGAACATTTGGAAACATATCTCAGCAGCATAGTTAATATGGAATGAATGCATCATCATGAAAATCAACATAAGTACAACAGGAATAATATGGCATTGACTTTAGATGCTTTAAATTAAATTGTTTTGAGTATCGTATATACTCACTTATAAGTTGAGTCACATTGCAAACAAGTGTGCTAAGCTCCAAGCAAGGCAGCTGTGAGCACCATTTTTAAATTTCTTTGGTACGACTCAGCCTGTGTTCAAACACATGACCTACCATATCCAAGGCAGAGGCTATAACAACTTAGGCCACTTGAACAGCAATGATCCTGATCTACCATAGCATCATGCACCTGCAGACCAGTTTACATGTTTGTTTTACTGGTTACTACTAACAAACTGCAGATCCAGATCTGCTGGTGTATTATGCAGTTACAAGTCTGAGTCTAGGCAGTTTTCAGTTGGACTCTAATAAGTGAGTTTATAGTAATTTCAATGCATTAAAAAATTGTGTGTTTGTAGAGAATTTTGTTTGCATAGCATATACATTTATGTTGCTTATTTAGAGTTCTGTTATCTTCTGGTTTCCTCTGCAGTTTGCATTTCTCCTGTTGCTGATCTTTCTCTTGGAGGCTGTGGCAGGAGTTCTTGCCTACATGTATGATGGTGTGGTAAGTAGTACACTTGTCAATTAAGCTGCTGTTGATAAGATGGTCTCTCTCTTCCATTATAACAGTCTAACTTGTCAGCTCATTGCAGTTGGTACTTTTATACACTTGCCATGCGTATCATGTTATGATGTTGTCCAAATGTGCATCTTTTCCTAAACTTGCATTTGGTTCATGAAAGAAACTTATTGATTTTGGGCTCAAAAGGTCAAAGCTGAGGGTCACAGGGACTGAAAGATGGAAAACTGTTTCAACACAAAATCTTATGTATCCTAGTTACCTTGACAAAACTTTGTAAATGACTTACATTTGAGATATGAAAGACATAATTTGGACTCAGAAAGGTCATAGTCACGTGACTCTTAATAAAGAAAATGGTTTTTACACAATATCTTGAATTCTTTTATCACCATCTTTGACAAAACTTTGTGGATGGCTTGAAATTGAGACAAGGAATATACCTGTTGATTTTGGAGTGAAAATGTCTAAGTTAAGGCACACAGGGATTGTTACAGCAAGAACAATTTCAACAAAACCACATAAGTTCTGCACCATTTGCCTTGACTTAACATTGTAGATGGCTTTAATGTAAGAGACACCTATTGATTTTGGGATTAAAATGTGTAAGGTCAAGAGCAGGGGGACTTCAAGAAGGAAAATGGTTTCCACATGAAATCTCAAGTTCTGTGCCACAAACCATGATCAAACTCTGTGGCTAGCTCAATTTGAGACAAGAGAGCCACATGTCGATTTTAGGTCAACATCACGACTGAAAGAAGAAAAATGGTCTTCATATAAACTGTTACATTAAACATTTACGGAAATGTTTATAACAAAGATTTTATTTGATAATCAGTCCAGAATTTAACATGGTCGATTTCTGCTTAGAAGACCTCAAGTCATAAAAGACCAGAGTTTTGATGCATGTATTAACTGTTTTATTTTGTAATGACCTCAACTGGAAAAACACATATTTTGAAATACCATTGTTTAGCCTACCTATTTAGAGTACTGGGAGTTTGAATGCCTGCCAACCATTATGCGTTATAATCGGTATGCTTTCTTTACGGATTAAAGTCTTATGCTCAACTGGGAGTGGATTATGTTTTTTCAGTATGTTAAAAAATAAAATAAAAATAAAGCAATAAGCGATAAAAGTTTTATTTGTAATTTATATTTTCATCTCTTTAATTCCACTCATCATAAAAATTTGAGAATATTATTGAGAATATTCTAAAAAGAAAAAACTGCTGCATAAGAATAGTTAAGAGTTGATTTGTTCATCATAGTGTACTTTCTCAGCTTTCTATTTATTGCAACTAATTGACCCATTCTAAGAAAATAGACATGTTTTTTTAATTTTAAACTTTGCATGGAAGATTCATTATGTTGATAATGAATTTAGGTACCAGGCCAGTCTGTATCTTAAAAGAGAATGGTGCCAGATATTGGTCAAAATTGACTTTTGCAGGTTGACTTGTGGATGAAAATTCTTAGAGCAGATGCAGGACTTCTGCTTGACTTTGTATTTGTCACCAAACACCAGTGGTGTTAGTTTTTACTGACTGGCAAAAGTTGCTGGCGACAAAGTTTTGTAAAGTTAATTTTTCATTGATATAAGTGACTCTGGCCACTGAATACCTGTCAGTGGATCATGTCAGTGGATAAATGAAACATTATTTGAACATGAGTGCAGCTAACTGCAAGTTGCCAGTCAGTTTTGAGAAGCAATTAAATGTCTTTAGTAGGAAATAAGGAATGACCAGGGGATATACTCTATTGTGGAACAAGTTGGCAAAAAGATTCAGTATTTGCAGGTGTTAATTTATGTTTATTGCAAACTGTGTGAGATGCACTTGGGACTGCTTAGTGTTTTAGGGATTATTTACTTAGATAACACGTTTTAGTGGTCTGAACTTAACTGAGTAACACAGGATGGCACTACAAGGATGTCAGTCAACAGCCTAAGTCGCTTATATCAATGAAAAATTAAAACTTTACTTTATAAACAAGTCTGTATGAAGCACAAAGAATAATCTAATCTAGCTCTAAAAACCAAAGATTTATATCCAACTTCATCTGAGGTAGCTATCATGTTACTTTCTGCTCCTATTTCCACTGCAAAGAGTGAGAGGAGGTTCAGTTGCCTGAATCTGTCATAAAAAAAACTTAAGAAATGGTCTGGGGAAAAAAATGAGGCAGATGTTGATGAAGTGTCAGTGACATTGTTCATAAAGACTAAGCAGTATTTTGTATTATCAGCTATAAAGAAACATTCTTACTCATTCTTGCTTTTCATATACTATACATTGAACTTAATGTGTATATAATGGTATCGTTATATTTATCAATAATTTTTCTTGTGCTTTAAAATATAAAATAAACGTAAATTTTTTTACTGTAATGTTTATTTAAATTAAAAATAGGGCCAATATAATATTATGCATATATTTGAAGTCCTTGCATCATGGCATAAAATGGTGCCTATGGCTGAAAAGTGGCTCATAATTGTTTAATTTGGCAAATTTCATGGCACAAAAAAAAAATATTTCCAATGGAGGCCTGGCATTTGGGTCTTTTTAAACTTCAGAACATATCAGATCAGAAAAAAGACATTTCAACACCACTTGAGAATTTTGTATAGAAAAAATATGGGAGTGATGCAGTACATCAGTCAAATAGAGTGCAGAATCTGTGGACTTCACGATCATTTGGCAAAAGTTATAGACATTTAGATCAAAGTTAGTATTAAAAATTAATGACGTTTTTCATACAGAATGCTGTATTTATGGCATATAACACATTAGCTATGATGTCATAGCAAAGTAGGGGTTAGTAATAGTACTATAATAGTAATATATAGATTACACATTTTATGCTCAGATAAACTTTTTTGCCACTTATATTAACAAAAAATATGCTTATACATCTATCTTGGCATGTATAAGTTTGTTATACTACCTCTGGTGTTGGCACATGTAAAAGAATTTGCATATATACAACCTCATTGCATCATGAGCAATATTTCTCTAGTTCTAGTTTGGAGTGGACTGTAATTGCACCAATCCCCTGGGCAAGGGGCAGATTATATACATGCATCATTTGTACTTTCTTGGTGATGTTTTTTGCTTTTAGTTGTTTTTTGCATACTGTATGCTATTTTTCTGGACAAAAAGCAAGAAACTATCCCTCACAGGAGTGCTGAATTGCAAAATCTTTTACAAAATTTACTTTTTAATAGAGTTGGTTTGTCACAAGCTATATCTTTTCCTTTAATAGCCCAATAGGAGCTGTATTTCTGTATTTATGGAATTTGCTGTGTATGTTTACGATAATGTTACCATCACTGGTATTGTTCTTCTTTGTCAGTAGTATCCCGTGTATGGATTGTTGGTGTCTGTTTCAGGTAAAAGAGGAGTTGACAAGGAATCTCAACAAGACAATGATGGACAACTATATGTATGATACAGCAATCACACAGGCTGTGGATGAAATGCAACAGCAGGTAAAGATGTATTCATCTTTGTTTTCCTTCTGCAGTCTGCCATTTAACTTGCTTCTACACTGAATCCAACTGCAAATTGCACAGACCCAGATTTGCCATTGCATAATGTGCTGACAGATTTGTGTCAGACCAGCAAGAAAAGTTTGAACCAGATGTATATGATACAGAATTTGACATAATAAATTTCATGTTATTTTAAGTTGCCCATGTTGCTTCATTTTGAAACGCTGGAATGGGTTCACTTTATCTCAAGCTAAATGAAGACAGTTAAAAAAAAATGTGTACAAAAGTTACTTTGTTTGGTTTAGCAGAAAATTTAATAAGAGACAAGTGGTGGAGAAATTATGTGGGGAAAACCCCAGGGAGAACTACCAACCCAAGGAAAGGCAAGCTTTTCACAGGCTCACATTACCTGACTTGATCCTATGTGGCAAGAGGTGAGATGGTAGTGATTGGTAAAGGCAAATGCTTGTTGTGATTGTAAGATAACAGATACCAAAGACCCAGTCTTACTTGCGATGTTGAAAATTAAGATCGGTATATGAAAACTGCAGTTATTTATTAGTTGGTGATGAGGCAGGATACCATTTTTGCTTTTGAGTGGAGATTCTGAAATATATGAGGACTCATTAGCTTGAAAAGATTAAGTTGAAAGATTTTCTTTACATCCTTGTTTTACAGTTTTATTTGTTTATTATTCTTAATTTGGATAATTAAAATTATTGACATTTACATTATGACAAAACATTTCTTTAGTATTTGTGCAGTGAAAGCATTTGCTGTCACATTTTCAAGGATAACATGTTCTGATCACAATCATGGGCTACAGTTCCACGATTTTAACAAATTTGGCCATGATGGACAGGAGGACATCAGCCCACAAAGACTTGTCTATAAAAAATATCTGAAACGCTAAAAGAACAGATCATTTCAAGTTACAAAGGCTGCCTGTAAGTGTCACCACTGCTACTTAAAAATCAATACAGTGAACTTTAAACAGTTTGTTAAAAAAGCAGTTGACACTTTTGAAGTGAATTTATTTGGATAGGGCATCAGAATCGGTTTCTTACTGCAATATTAGGCTTTTTGGCAAATTTAAATTGGTCAGCAGTATTTTGTTCCTTGTTGCTGTATAAAAGAATCAGTATATTAATAAAATGGAGAAAAAAATGTTTCATTATATGACGTTTTCTGAAAGTGTTTACAGATTATGAATGTAAATAAGTAGCATAAATCATATTTAAGTAGATAGCTATAAAAAAATATAGTGTAGATTTTTATGGTTTTTTATTCTTTGTATTTTCATTGTATGAAAATTTAACTTTGATGTATTGTCATGATGGGTCCTGGATGGTAGAGTGGTCTAAGGCAATTGCCTTTACAGAGCAATATTTCGCCTCTGTCAGCCAGGGTTTAAGTCTTGGGCTGTCCTATGTGGTTGTGTGAGAAAACTTGCCAGCAGCTTCCCGTGGGTCAGTAGTTCTTGTTGGGTATGTGTGTCTGTCTGGGTTCTTTGTCGACCAGATACACTGGTCAGCATGTATACCCTATGATTTGCTAAAAAAATGGTTTTAAACCGATAACAATAAAATGGAAACTCTTCATGAGTGTCAATTCCATCATTTCTGTATTGACTTAAACATGCTGAGGTAACAACTATCTTATAACTTAGATCTTGTCAGTAATACTGGGACTGCTGCTTTACGTTTGTGATGAATTACTCCTATTGGTTTGGGCAGGTAGGGTTCGTCATATACAGCTTGATTTTGTAATAATTAGTTTTATTGCTGTTGCCTAGTTTCAGTGTTGTGGAACCCGAGATTTTCAAGATTGGCGGTATTCCAAATGGAAGAAGAATGAGAATGATACAAGAGTAACACCTGATAGCTGCTGCAAGACACCTAGCTTCATGTGTGCTTTGAGTGACAGCCCCAATAATATTTACTATTTGGTAGGTCAGTTAGAATTTTTAGATCCAAGTACAAAGCACATGAGGATTATATTATTCCTTATTAACAATTGTGTCGTAAGCTTTTTCATATGCTTTTATCCTTGTTTGCATTTTTAGCAGTTATTTTTTTAGTAATAAACCAGAAGAGCTTATGGGATGACCAGTCATTTTGTTATGTCCACTTACCTTGAACTACTTGGAAACATACCATGAAACTTGACACAACTCATCCCATGGTCTAGTTGGTCCTCCATATGCACATCCATGTGAAACTCAATGAGAATGGTACCATATGCACACCCATGTGAAAATCTATCAGAATGGATGGTGATAACAACGTGAGTTATTTACAAAAAGACTTCTTATGATATATAGTGGCTTTAAGTAAGTATGGTGCCAATCAGACATATATTATGGATGCCATGATGGCAACCTTGAAAATTTTTGCTATTGCAGCTTCTTATGAATGGAAAGTCATATTTTAACCAGAATACCCATTTTGATGTATAGTTGATTATTTTGAATGGAAAGTCATATTTTCACCAGAATACCCATTATGATGTATATAGTTGATTATTCTGAATGGAAAGTCATATTTTCACCAGAATACCCATTATGATGTATAGTTGATTATTCTGACATCCATTATGGGTGCCACATTGAACCTTTTGAAATTGTTATTTCTGATTGGTGGATGGTTTGATAAACATGTGTTTTTACTGAAATTTTTGCCTAATGTCTAGTTGGACTTTAATGAAAATTGTGCTGATCTGGTGTCCAATATGATAGTGGCCTTGGAAATGTTGGTGCTTCCCCTGAAAGATATAGATCCACAGGAAGGAGATTTATGATGCCACTCATGCATCCAGTATGACTAACACAGTGGCTGTTTTAAAAATCCTTTTATTGCTATTCCTTTTGACTGGACAGTAATGTCAGTATTTGGTAAAAGATTTCATGTGATGTTTACTAGATTTTGAATGAAAACTGTGCAGATCAGACTGTCATTAAGACCTCAGTGGCAGTTGTCTTAAAAATCTTGTTATTGCTGTTCCTTCGGAATGGAAAGTCATATCAACATGAGATGTGTTATCATGACTCCTCCTAAACAAAATGTTGTATCTGCATGGGGTTTTTCCATCTTCGCTAGCCAAAGTTCCAATAGGATAACCCTATCTACACCACGTTGGAACAGTGTTCAAATTTGAATGGCTTAATTTAGATTGGATGTGGTGGCATGAAATTCACAGACATGAAGCACAGAAATATCTGCTTGATACGCCAAGGTGTAGATAGTGTTTTCATACTGGAAGCTTGGTTTGCAAAGGTGTGGGTTTTCAAAATAAGATTTCTTATGATGTGTACTTAGTCCTAAATGAAGTGGTGGCAATTTGATATCTAGTATGGTTTACCATACCAAGTATCTTGAAAATCTTGTTTATCACTAATTGTCCTAATGGATGTGATTTTCACCAGAAGACTTATTAGTGCCAAAATGAAATAAATGTATGGGTGGACAGCTTTTCATCATGCTTATTTCACTGTCTTTATACTATGAAGTAATGGGGGGAGATGTACAGACCTAGCATCAATTTCAAGAACAACACAAGCCAGAAACACCGAATTCACAAATCCATATCTTTAATTATTAAACAATAATATCTGAAAAGTCACACGATAGCATTAAATTAAGATATTTTACAAAATACAAAACATTCCCCTACAAGATTAAATTTTGTATCTGTCAAAAGTTATGTACATAGCAAATATTTAGGCATTAGCAAAACAGTATAAAAGAAAATTTATTGTATGCAAAACTAATAAAGTTATTAATCTATTAGAAAACTGACTGCTTTGCTTAAAAAGCATTGCATTGTGTATGTTGTGGAATTGTGCCTGCCCCTATTGGTTCAAAGACTTAAAATTGTCCACAATCTCAGATGCTTCTTGTCTTTGTATTATGACAGAGTCAAAATTTATTTGCAACGCTGCTTGAATGTGGAGAAGGGGTTTCAAATTTAAAATTTTTATGAATGAATGACAAATACTATGTAATGACAAATACATGTAATGACAAATACTATTTAATGACAAATACTATGTAATTTGTTATGACAAAACTGAATAGGTTGACTAAACTGTTCAACAGAAAAAAATGATGACATGCTTTAAGTCTGATATCGAAAATATTTTGTAGCCTTTTAATGTTGTTTAGGTGGTGTTAATAACAACATCACTGTTGTGCATGTTCATGTTGGGTATAATCACAACAGTCTTAGGTAAATGGAATGGATCAAAGTTTAATCAACAAACATTGATTTACTGCTGTGTGCTAAGTTTACATAGTGGCATATCAGATCAATCAAACTATAAATGGACCAAAAAATTGACCATACATGTATACATACTCTGTAAAATATAACAGGGAAATATGATACTAAATAGTAAGATAAAGTTTGAAACAAATATTAATAGTGGAAAATTCAGTATAAGAAGGTAAGCATTTCAACTACTTAGCCTTTAGTAAGTACACACCACAAAACAACACTTGCATATGCAAATTCAGGCCATCAGTCAGTCTCTTGTAATTAGATCAGGATGAGAGTTGAACTATTGCTTCTATCAGCATAACTGACCAAATTAATCCTTTTGTTTTACCATGTTAATTGAAACATACATAAAGAACAGAAAAGAAGTAAGTAATACTGTTGCCCTTTTAATTCCAATGGAAACAGATCATTTCATAGCTGAACAGCAGCAAACTGTCAGAACTACTTAGAATATTTCAGTCACATAAATGTGAAAAAGTTTTTTCTGCTTGTGAAAGACAAGGCATGTATCTTTTCCTTCAGTTGATAAAGACAGAGTAACTCTGATTTTGCTTTAGGAATCAGTATGCCAAGAGGAAAGAATGATAGCTTTTTTGACAACTTATTTTCTAGCTATCAAAAATATTGTTGATACTCTGTCTTGAGGAAGTCAAGTTTTTGATACAAAGAAAAACTGGTATACTGGACTGCTGAACCATGAACATGCAGTGAACATAGATATGGCATAAACCCAAGAGATTATTTACTTCACAAGATGCTCACCCATTATGTCCAACATATTCTGCCACTTATTTTTAAGTTTTTTCCCCTGTGATGACTGACCCTAGAAATTTCAAGATATGTGCATAACATTGATATGTTTTTTATTATCACTTAAGTGTGAGTGTGAATCTCTGATGTTGAATTCACAGTGCGGTCATGAAGGTAGAAATAAGTTCATCTGTGTTAACTTTAATTCTTCTCCCACAAAATATAGCCCCGCTACCTGCAAAATACCATATGCATCACTATTTGCAAGACTTTTCCATTGGTGGCATTCACTTTTCATTATAGTGTTTTTATTTATAATTTATAAAAGGTGTATGTGCTCCTATGGAGTTAAATTACTTTGAAGAATTTGTGATGACAGGTTATTGTAATTGTTTTGTGTCTGTACTGAGACATATATACAATAGTCATTATCATAGTCCTTACATCAGAGCTTGATAGCTGCAAGAAAATATATTATAATCCACATTATTATTATTAAATATCTAGTAAGCTGAGCCCAAAATATGCTACTTTGTCATGATGGAATAGTTGTAAAATGGAGCTACAAGTGAGTGCAGTTTTCTCTTCCTCAGTTGTGTCTTCCATGCAGCAGAAATTGGTATATTTGAAAAAGGTAGTATAATAAAAAAAAATGCAAACATTTCTTGCCACATCCACCTGCTTCATAGTAAATTAAATCATGAAAAAAACACAACTGAGGTCAAAAAGGTTCATATTTTTTTAACAGCCATACTAAAAAAAGCATAAGAATGTTATTCACTTGACCTGATGACTCAATGACAGTTCATGGCAAAGAATTTTTTGCACCCTGAAACTAAATTTATAACTGCTAATTTCATATTCAAAGGTCATTTTTTACTCAAAAGTGATACTCACAGTGCAAACAAATACAAACCATTTCCCTTGGTGATAATTCGAAAAAAAACATGTTGTACTAAAGAGCATGATGCAGTTGAAAATAGTTGTCATCCAGGATGTTTTTGAGATATTCTGCTTGCCTTGAACCAACATGTCTACTTCCCAGCTAACCATCAGTATTTCACGGTTTGTGAAATAACTCTGGTAGGTTTACATGCCTCTCTTCAATTTCAAGAGCAACACAAGCCCAAAACCTAATTCTCCAAAAAAAGTGATATCTTTAATTATTAAATAATAATGACTGAAAAAGTCACACTGAAGCCTTAAGTTAAGAAATTTGACAGGGACAGTTTATCAAACTATCCCTTGCCACAAAAAGACAAAAATAAACATGAGTAATTAGGTAGTCAATCTAGGCTGATCTCATGGTGGGACATGAAGACACATCCTTCTGGTCACAGGTCAATTGCCTCAACCTCTGAGTCACCACAGCAACTTGTGATACATTACTTAAAATAAACATTTGAAAGCAATGGCATTTGTATTAGATTGATCAAAACCATTTAAATTATTCAACTCCATAGAGATAATCATTACCACTGTTTGTTCAAGTTACAGATTGCACAAGTGCACTATTCATACAAAATTTACTGTGATTGAATGTGCCATATGATATACACATTATATGATTGAATATGCCATATGAAGTGATATACACATTATGGGATAGAATATGCCATATGATGTGATATACATATTATGGGATAGAATATGTCAGATGTAGTGATATACTCATCATGTGATTGAATATGCCAGATGTAGTGATATACACATCATGTGGTTGAATATGCCAGATGTAGTGATATACATATTTATAAATCTTTACAGGACATTATATGAGTAAAAACTAAAGAGATAAAACCGATGATGTAATAACTTTAGTTTCATGCTTATCTTTGATGTCACCATGTTACCATATTTTACATCTTTGTTTTCAGGGTTGCAGTATACAGCTTGAGTATTATACAAAACATTCCCTGATATTGATTGGAGGTATAGGGCTAGGACTTTGCTGTGTACAGGTATGTACATACAATAATTCCCCACAAGTATTGATCTCTATGCTGATCTAGGAAATCTGGCTTGCTGGTTTTAATCCTGTTTGGACCACTCTTGCTTTGCTGTCATGATGTATCCCTGCATTTGGTACTGTGTACCCACTGACACAGAACTAAATACTGTTTCATGTGCTAATGGGTGTTTCATATATTAATGGGTCATTTAACATGACTCAATGAACCATTTGTTACACCACTATTTGCAGAGCAAGCAGCCTTTTATTCTCTTTGTCCATCCTTCCTTCCATGTATCCTATTTGCATTTCATCTTACCTTTTAGTGTTCAAGTTAGGATGAAGGTTTTATTGTACACCCAGACTGGATCACTATAACCTGCTTTTTGGCTTGAGTTAAAACATTGTTTAAAAATTGTGACATATTTACAATGGTAACAAGCTCAGTCAATCAGATGCAAGATCAATCAATTATTTGTGGAACCCACACATTATTGAAATCCAAGTTCTTGATGTCGTAAGCATATATATGATCAAATTCATATCAGACATCTGGAGGGGTAACAAGTTCATCAAGTTAGATACTAATCCTAAACTACTGTGAGGACTGCCGCCTAACTTTTTCAGACACAGTCATCCAAAGGTCAAGTTAGTATATATATATATA
>QKMX01361949.1:0-12064 GCA_003401595.1 Venustaconcha ellipsiformis | reverse complement strand
CAACAACAACAACAACAACATGATGAAAAGTAATTTTACCCCTACTCATGCCTACACTTTTGTTCATAACCAGTCAAATATCTCTGCTAGTTCATTAATGAAAAATGGCTGCTCAGGTGCTCTGTGTTGGATAAAATGAGTGAAGATTGCTTTAGTTTTTGTGGTTTAATAAAATATGGCACTTAGAAAAGAGAAGAATTTCATTTATCAACAGGTTAACAACTTTTTAATGATACAGTCCTGACCTGCTTTTAATGGGCATGTGGCAGTTTTTGAATGCTGTAGTACTTGCAATTAGTTTCACTGCTACGCCTTATTTGTTGCTTTATCTAGTAAATGATAATTTATTCCTAGCGATTAGATAATTTCAGGTATTTTCTCTGGCGTTTATCTTAATTCAAAGTAATTTATCTTAATTTCACAGTAAGGTCTGTGATGCTTTACTGATTTACTTGTATACGCCATTGTTTTGCTTTCCCTAATTAAGAGTATCAACTAGAATAGACAGGATTAAATGTAAGGTGTACAAGTACTTTAGGTTGGTTGAAAACAATCACCCCTCCTGTAGTAGCTGTATTATTATTCTAACAATACTTCTGACATTTGCTCTCACTGTTTGGAAGAAAGATACATTATCATCACAGCCATGTACTTAACTTGGCAAATAAGAGAGCCAGTAAATGCATACAAAAGAATTTGGATGCCACAACTATTGCCACCAAATTCTACCTCATTTCCAACTTCCTTATGACGGAGACACTCAAGGCAGAAAGATTATTAGTTGGGATAAAGATCAAACCATCTGTATCATTATTAACTACCCACAGTTACATACTTGTCATCAGCCACTGTACTGTAACCAGAGTATACCACTACTGGGCCAGAACTGATATGGTAAGGTCGACAGAATAGCTTGGACAAGAAGAACCACTACTTTGGCAGCCTATGGGGCTAAAGAGATAGTTTTCTTCTATTGGTGCTTGCAGAGATGTATCGCAGCCATAAAACCACCATACAACAAAGTGCTCAGTTACTACTATGTCATTTAGGGAACTTATCTCTGGTTGCTATCAAGGGCTAACAATTAATTTTCTTGGACAAAGATTCTCCAGTTTTGATTTGTCTCTACCAAAGACCTTAATTCTTAATCCTGAATGGAACCTAGCATGAATTCTGATGGCATTTATCAAACCGCTGTATAGAGCCTAACTGGCTTACCTTTCACATATACAAAATCTGCATCATAGTCACTCTGACTACAGCTGGCATAGTAGATTTGTGCCTTATTGGTTGATACAGCCTTGATCGTATGGCCTTTCTCAAGACAGTCCCAGCTTTCATTCCTAAGAACAGGCTCCAGCTCATGGGAAATCATTTTTTGCCTTAACACTGCTGTCAAGACACTGAGAGCTTAGGATATCTCACTTTTTTTACCACTAAGATGATAAAAGGACTTTGCTGGAGATCTGTCATTTTGGACCTGTTTGGTTATCAACTTAGCCAACAAAGAGCAAAGCCAAGACCACATAATTTTCATGTACAGTCGAACCCACTTATCTTCACCTCAGTTATCTTGAGAACCCGTGTATGTCAAGCATTTTGGTCCGGTCCAAAAAAAATCTGTCATTGTTTTGCTCTGAAGTAACATGTGCACCCACTTAATTTGATGAAATGCAACTTTTAATGGCCATCTCAGAGAAATTTTACAAGAAATCCGGTGTTTCTGCTATTACTGGTATCTCATATTGGCAAGGATGGAAAAAGTCGGTATAAGACCAAATTTTGCTGGTATAAATGCTAATCGACTAGTCTCATTAATGTATGGTTTATCAGTTGCATAGAGTGGAGAAAATTATCATGTAGTCAATACTTTGGAGTAAGGAAACTGAATGCATGTGTTTCCGACATTGACTGCATATCAGTTCAGGAGATTTGGACAGTCACCATTAATGTAATATTTTAGCATATTTTGTCAGAGTTGACATTCTCTAGGTTTTACCTCAAAAACATTTCATCCCATTGCATTCACTTTAGTTTTGTGGGGCATGTATCAGCAGCATTACCTTTGTAGCTACGTAATAATTCAGGTTTTTCTGCTTACATTTGTAAATTATTTTAGTAAAATTATTTTTATCAGTTATATTTGCCTGTTCATAATACTGGCATATCCCCCCAAGCCCTCCAGCATTTACATCCATGGAAGAGCATGTGTTTCTGCTCCAATAGTAACTGATGATTGATGGGAGTTGGTGTTTTAATTTCCATTCAAGGTGAAACCACTCCCATCTGAATTTTGCCTTGGCAGGCAATTTTATAGCTTATTTTGTTGCTATAACAACCCAAAGACATGGTTAATGTCTTTGTTAGCTTTGGAGGCCTGGATTTGTAAGGTAGTGGATATATTCCACAAATGTATTTTGATTTATAAGTATTATCAAAGCAACATTTATCCACCTGACTTGTACAGCCTACTTGCATGTCCAATGAATGCATCAAATGGGAAAATGTTTGATAAGACTAATAGTCAGGAACATCTCCTTCTTATATATGTTCTGTTGGAAATTGTTTCTGTTATTAGAATCAAGTATAATAAGAAAATATATGCCCACTAAAGAAAAATGCAGATTGTTTAGTATGTAGAAATTTGAGGTACATTATTCATATATATTATAAATTTAAGAAAATTGGAAGATTTTGTTAACGTAAAGTTCAAAGTTAGGCTATTACGATGGCATTACAGTCAGAGACATTACCATCATCTGTGACACATTTGGTCTGATCAAAGAAGACCATATGTCCTTTTTGGGTGGGTACACTTCAGCATTATGTTATCAGAGACATTACTGACACTCATGACACATTTGGTCTGCTCAAAGAAGACCATATGTCCTTTTTGGTTGGGTACACTTCAGCATCATGTCATCAGAGACATTACTTGAGACTGCTGAAGAAACAAACTATTTATTTGTATGGCTGCATGAAAATGTGTCTTATAGTTTGTTAAATGGATGTCAAATAAAGTTATATAGACAATTTACAATTTGTTTTATAGAGATCCCATGTACATAGAGACTGCTTTGATGTAGTTCCCTCATTTGTTTGCTTTGATGGCTGTGAACTTGAAATCACTTTATTAAAACTTAGGGATTGAAAACTTTCTTCCAAATTCATGACTGGGACTTATTCTATGACTGGGACTTAATCCATATTTAAATAAATCCACATTCTAAGAGGATGGGTAACAAACTTAACCAAGACACTGAAACTTTTAGAGCCAGTTTTTGGTTTAATATTCATTTATCAGATGATATCATCTTTTTCCCTTCCCTGATTAGTCCATTGGTCTTGACTGCTTGAAAAATGAGTGAGTTTCACAAGTTTTATATGGATTTGGGATCTCCAATATGAAGAATTTCTGCTTCTGAACTTATTACATTATGGATAGTTTCATGCAGAAGAATACAACAAATTCTTACTTAAAACAATTATTTCAAAATCCAGCAGTACCTCATTATTTTTCAGTTGGAATTTAATTCAAATGAGATAATTTGGCATTATGTACTGTTTTATTTGCTTTTCAGATATGTTCCTAAATATGGAGAAACACTGCAGGCCCCTTTCAAGGAATATTTAAAGCAACAGAAACTGAAGCTTCATCATAAATCAGAGGCCAGTAAAGAATCTTTGGTATGTAGGAAACATCTTTAAAGTGTAAAATATAGGTGTAACATATGAAAGTAAAACTGCACTGAACTCCTTTATAGCAGCTGTGTTACCATGTACTTCTGCATAGATAATGACTTTTAGCTTTTCTTTCACAGTGTATGAATTTTTTACATGACCTACGTTAATACTCTGACTATATTTAGATTCAAGATTGAGCACAAGATGCTATGTGAAAGTATTTATACTTATTTGGAATGTCATTACATCATCCAGGCTAGAATTTGTCAAGACCAAGCATTATAATTATGTTTGGCACATCATAGATTTAGTCAGCACCAAGAACCTTTAAAAACATCACATTGAGTTGCTTAAACAATGTTTAGTACATCAAAGCATTAGCCAGCATCAATTACCTTGAAACCTCCACACTGAATCAGTGAGGCAGTGATCACTGTATATTCACAAAGAAATACAAAATGCTCTAATTTTTTTATGAGAAGTGAAACTAAGAACAAAATTCATGTTCCTAAAAAGTCTTTGCCAATTGTATTATTCTGTTCCACAACATGTATCAATGTTACCTTAGCTGACATACCAGTCATGAAAAAAAAATGCCCCATAAATGTACCTTTGATGAGAACATTAACACTCCTTGAATTGTAAATATTATATTTCAGTTCAAGTTATAAAGAGATTAATAACTGAAGAAAAATTGTATTATATCAGTTATTGATAGTGAATATTTACAGGTACAGTAATCATATATTGATTCTGCTTCAGTGCATTACCTTGTACAGTTTTAGAACAACAAATTACCAGTCATTATATACATGTATTTCCATTCGAGGCACAGAGCAAAATGCTACACAGCAATGTGAAATAAAATAACAAAAGCAGTCATAGAACAAGGACTATCAAAGTTTGTAAGCATTAATTAGTTCCTTAATAAGGCAAGTACTGGTAAAAACTTTGGTTACAATGCAACACGCAGTAGATATCATCTTTCACAAGGGTTGAATGTGATGTGTGTGCAGTTATAATGCCTTATCCTTTCATCAGATCAACCCGCAAATTTTTTTTTGTTTGTTTTAGTTCTTCTGTACAATATTTACCCTGTCATGTAAAGAAGAGAATTAGATTTTATAAAAGGGGGAGCATTATACAGACCAAAATATGGTAGACCAAAACGGTTCAAAACTCTCCCTACACATACATGTACACAAAGTTCATTATAAGATACAACAGATTCAATGGATGCAATTGAAACATGGAATTTCAGCAAATAGTAACAAATGTTATCATTTGTAAACATGATTTATGTATGGAATTATCAACAAATATGATCAATGTATGGATTGATCCAAAAATATGATTTATATATGGAATATTGATCAACAAATATAATCAGTGTATGGATTAATCAACAAATATGATAACTGTATGGATTGATCAATGGATGACCAGTCTGTGGTTTGATCAACAAATATGATCAGTGTATGGATTAATCAATAGATATGATTAGTTTTTGGGTGATCAACAAATATGATTAGTGTAATGTCCATCAGCAGGCCTGATGATGGATTAGATTTGTCAGACATATAATGACATTTAATTTTTAGGTGGAAAAACTAGTTTATACATGTTCCACCAACAATTATGATGCTATTATCTCATGGCATCCCAACAAAGACAGCAAATGCTTCCTATCCAAAATTCCCGATGAATGGATTGGAATGATCTTGTGCAATCCACTCCTCAGACAGTTGAAGGGTTCCTAAGGAATCTCCCAACCTCCAAAACCTTTGGTCCGGACACTTAGTTTACATTTTCACATATCTGTACAGCTGTAGATTGTTCCATAAAATAGCTTACTGACGAGGACATGGTCAAATTCATGACCAGAGAATTTAGGGCAAATGTGCCCCCTCCACTGCTGATTCTCTGTGTGTGCTGCACTAAGTAAACAAAAAGCAGTATTCTAAAATTACCAAGGTTGAAACTATTCATCTTGGGTAAAACTTGATATTGCAGTAAAATCCAGTTTACATCATGCAGCAGTCAAATTTCTCACTCAAAAGTCAGGGTCATCATTATGGAAAAGGTCATGAGATGACCTTAGTCCAATTATGGCAGTCTAGTTATATCCTGCCCTTGATGAAAAGAAATTTGGAATCTATCATTGAATATTCTGGCCTTTATTCATACATATCACACTTGCATCTTTGTGAAATGAGTCCTAAAGTGGTTGCTGTTGAAGGAATACTTGATAGCTACAAAGCACAAGACAGAAGAGGTGTGAAAGTTTATCTCCTGGACTTGTCAAAATCTTTATAATTGAACAACTTTGAAAAATCAGACCACCATACCGTGTGCTTATTAACAATGTGGTGATGTCTCAGCACAAATCAGACCTTTCAAATAAAATATATGTAGCCCAGACCCAAATAAGACAAGATACTAGCACGACAAGTGATCCTCATACTCCACCACATGTTTGAGAATCTGATCAAATAAAAGTTTTAACTAGACCAGATGTACCCATCGGTTAGTTATGTATTTAAGATTTAGTAAGTGCTTGTTATAAAAAAAAAATGAATAATTTATAAAACAATAGAGTAGCATAACATGAAGGAGGTATGGTGGCTCAGTTGTATGTGTACTGGACTTGCAACTGAAAGGGCATGGGTTTGAATCCTATGTTCAGATCAGCCTGGAACATGAAGGTTAAGGCCACAGGGAACAACTTTTAGCTAAACTGTTCATAAACCAGAAGAGTTGATATAGTCTGCTGTCCATCAGCAACGTTTGTCTGTTAATTCAAGATTGTTATCTCTGCTTACACTTTGAGGATTGCCAAGAAAGTTTACATACAAATTCATCCCCAGACTTAGTTGGCTGGTTATCAGATTTGTCACATATAAGAAGAATAGAGCAGTTTGAAGGTTAGAGGTCAAGGTCACAGGGGGTTTTCAGTCATTTTTCTAGGCTGCATCAACATTGTGGCAGGCAGGACCAAACAGTTTTGGATTTTGTTCAAAATCATGTAAATTTATATTCTTGAAATCATATGTATTCAGAGTAATAGGTTGTACTCTAGCGTGATTTTTTATATAAAAAACATAAGTAACATTTTTAGTCTTCACTGAATTTCTTCACTGTGTTCAATTGTTTTTCACAATTTTTTTACAACAGGAAGGAAATCTTCTTTCTTGGATTTTTGAGAAGGTCATCTTAGTGATGGTTGCTTATTTTATCCTGTCCATCATCAACTCTATGGCTCAGAGTTACCACAAGCGGGTGTGTAAGGGAAAACGAATTCGATCTCAATGACTGTCTGCATGAGTCAGAAATCAGTATGCTCATAGGGAAAGGACCAGTCGACACAAAATGCTACAAAGAACTTCTTTTTAAAGTATTGTACTTGTTTGATGTTGTGACTACAGCATAACTTGTTGATCATGAGCATTTTAATTCAGTTTAATTATTATCAACACATGAATACATTTATACAACTCATTTTCTTGATTCTAAATTGCTCTTTTTAAGTGAACTTTGGGTGTCTTTGTCCAGAATATTACAGAAATTGGTACTGGAACAAGTTTTGTGTGTTATTCATCCAGTGGTATAACATGATGACCTGATTGACCTTGATGACATGCATGTTAAAATCTTATTTTTTTAATGTTATGTAATTGAAATTATTGTGAGCAAATGTTACTTTAAATAGGCATAGTTTGCTTGGCAGGTGTAAAATGTTTTAATAGGAACATGAGGAACATACTATCTCTGTATATGGTGTTGAGGGACAGACTGGTTCAAGGCATGGTGTTGAGGGACAGACTGGTTCAAGGTATGGTGTCACAGCATTGTGAGACATTGCCATACCTGTGTGAAACAGTTTGTCAAACAATCCAGAATTGAACTTCATATACAGGATTGACAAAGTTATTGAAGCTTGAAAATTGATTATTCACTGTATGAATGGCTGTAGATGAGCTAAGGCCTTTCTTGCATCATCTATAATCAAATTTTCAAGCACCCTGACTGATGCATCAGTTTGGAACGCAGGTTTGTATCATTGCTTACAGTTTAGCTATCAGTCATACATGTGTTTTTATGATATTAGTACATGGATGACAGGTAAATTGTAACTAATTTTACAAGTCCTTGTGGCTTGGAGTACCAGACTTTTTAAATACAAGTTTTCTAACTTGACAATAGCAGTACACATTTTATTACACTTTATGGAAAACTGTTAAAACTTAATGGTAAAATAAGATGCCATACATGCGACAATCTTGTTAGGGTTGGCAGGTCTGAATGGTTTCATGCCAAGTTGTGTGCAATAGTTACGTTCCATAGTTAAGTGTATAGTGTATGAATATAATCATTCAGGTAAAAGAAAAATGGATGCAGGTTTTTGTATGCATTTTGTTTTTATATGTGTTCCTCATCAAGTTTTTTGTAAGTATAAATAACATAATTTGTGTAGAGTTAATTTTTTGTTGCTAAGCTCAGATTTAATGTAAATTGTAATGCTGATATGGCGTATCATATTCACTACCACATGGATATGGCATATTCACTACCACAGGGATATGGCATATTCACTACCATATAGATATTTTTTTAAAGATTTTTCTAATGATGTAGGATTTAAACAAGGGTATCAAGACAATGTCTCAGGTGGGGTAGGATTCTACCAAACAAGTTCTATTTATCTGCAGGTCTGCAGACAAATTCTCAGATTTTGCAAACAGATTCTGTACTTTAGTCTGCATTTCAACAAGGCAATCTGCACTCCTAGAATATAGACGATGAACATAATATATATAGCACAGTAAATAAGATACTTTTAAATTTTATATTTTCAACAACATCTTAAAATATTTTTGATTAATTCAAAAATATTTTAAGAAAATTGAATTATAAATCCAACATTTTCAAAGAAATATTAAGTGTAACAGTGTAATTTCTAACATTATAAACATGTACTGTATTATGCACCATTTCACTGCAACTGTGAATTTAAAAAATCTGCATAATGTAGAAATTCCATACAATTGGTCAGTTGGTGACAATCATCAGCATATAAATTAATAATTTGGGAAGTATTTGGGATGATTATGGCAGCCTAGTTACCCAGGCTCCAGAACCCATGTTGTAGTTACATAATGTGCACCCGTTTTTAGGAATCACAAAATTTATTTTTCTGGGTTTCAGTCCGCAAAGATTTACATGTTTGTCAGTACTTAAATTCACTGTTGTCTTAATATGTTGCAGTCTGGGTCTTTAAATTCATGGTTTGAAGTAGGCACAAATTACACAAAAATTGGTACCAAATAAAAAAATAATGGTTTCACAGTATATATGAAAACATTTTTTGCCAGAAATGAATTATGACAAAGTAGTGATAAGGATTCATTTGTAAAGAATGTATGTCACTAACATGGTGAAGTGGCAGTTTTCATGACAATTTTAAAACATTAAAATCTGATTTACAGTACAATGTAAATGGTGATAAAAAATGATTTAGCAGAGACGTTTCTGATATCGTGCAAGCAAAGGCATTGTTGTGGGTGTAGAAACATCTGAAAGGAAATACAGTATGAAGGTAGTGAACTTCAGGCACACAATTTTAGGTTTGGAAAGTTGTTTAAATTTCAAATTTCCTCAGAATTTACACTATCGTTAAATGCACCAAAATTCAGATATAAAAATGTATTTTTATATCATGTGAAATATTTTAACTTGCCTGGGACCGCCAGGCAAGGTTTTTTTTTAAGCCTGGGTTTCTATTACAATGAGAAACTCTTCATGTTGGGATATTTTGTCTTAAGATTGGATCTGCATTCCATAATTGATACTTATTGTTTACCTCTATAACCATTCCAAGTCAGAAATACCCCTATTGATGTGCGTTATATGTGAAAATATATGTAATACATTCTGTTTTGAATTTGTTTTTTCACATGGTGAACTCAGAATAAAGGTCTTAGATAGCTGTTGAAATTTGTTATTATGTACGAAATTGCACATTTAAGCTTTTGTTAGAGAGATATTATTTGTAATTTTAATTGTCAAAATAAAAATGGAAAAATTAATTGTATAAAGTATACCAGTGTTTCAAAATGTTTTGTTTATGCATGGAATTGCATAATTGCTGCTTTACTGTTATAACC
This sequence comes from Venustaconcha ellipsiformis, assembly GCA_003401595.1. NCBI lineage: Eukaryota > Metazoa > Mollusca > Bivalvia > Unionida > Unionidae > Venustaconcha > Venustaconcha ellipsiformis. Next base: position 2,216 of record QKMX01361949.1, on the reverse strand, counting down.
TATTTTTAGCTTTTTTTGATAAATTAGCTATTTTACATTAGCAGCTTTATTTCCTTTCCTTTCTTAGTTAACTGAATCTTATATTTGTATTTTGACCTGTTTACTTTTCTTTTTTTTGTAGATAGCGATAAGAATGATAAAAATTTCAATAACACCTCTCTCCTGTATCTTCGTGCTTTTGCTTCTGAATATTTTCAGTTAGAGAGAAATAATTTATGGAGACTGCCAGCAAAATCATTTGTTCTGAAACAGTATATTCAAGATATATTTTTTCTTTGTGCCCACATTGTTAATTAATTGAAAACAAATATTTTTACAAATTAAATCTTAACATTATTTGCTTACAAATAAAGAATTTTCTTATAATATTATCATGATTTTCCTTCAGTTGATTCATTTATCCTTTGGGAACACTCCCTTTAAGCCAATATTATGTTGAAATGACTATTTTGAATAAGAGCCATTTTCCCCCTTCTCGAAATTTTATGTGTATTAAAAGTTTAAGGCAGTTTATTTTAATTTCAGACACAAGTTGTGTGTTCTTATGATGCTTGCCATGGAAACAGTTTTAAGAAAATATCAAGGAAGATAAAAAAACGTTTATCTTTTGCATATATTACTCATTGATATTGTTCACTAAATTTGAAGTGACATTATGTATTTATAAAGTTGTGTAAAATAATTTGTTACATAATGATCTAAAATAAATACTTGTAATAAATGATGAATAAATCTATCTAACTAGTCAACATGAAACTATTTAAAGTTCCATTGCAAAAAAAAGACATTGATAAAATCAGTAACTATGTGTGTTTGAAATATTGTTTAATTTTATTGTTTGATATGATTTAAGAGGCCTTTCATAATGCTTCTGAATTCTCTTGGTCACTGAAAATATTGATGTTTGTACCTTGAAGTGAAAGGTGCTTTTGAGAATATTTTTCCTTAATTTTATGGCAGTGTAGACACTCACACACTTACAGAAACTATTTTTATTGATGCTTCATCTCACTATTGTTGAAAATTCATTAACATTTTCCCAAAAAATCTGTGCACTGGCCACCAGTATTAAAAAAGTTTTTGTAAAACTCTTTTGGTAAATAATATTTATCAGAATATGAGTCAGATACCAAAGTAGACACAACATTTGCTTTCGATACATGTTAGTGTTACTTGTTTAGATTAGTAGAAAATGAATGTGTATAAAAAAAATTCAGGTTTAAAAATAGACCATTCTATACCTTGACTTGCTTTTCTTGTAATGCAGTTACAGGAAACTAAATTAGGGTCACTGTTCGTTCAAGTAGCCTGTAATTGCTATAATTTCTTTCAAACTCTTCGTATTGATCATAGCATTTGCTTTCATAATTCAGTCACTTAATCCATGTATCATACATTTTTTATTTTTTATTTATTCCATGTTCGGTTTCACATTTATTCATTTTTTTTTCTTGTTGTAAATATTACTTTGTCATGTGTGATCCAGACACTTTTACTGTTATAAGTGATATATAAAACAGTAAATTATATAATTTAACTTCGGCATTGATTAAAAGAAGAAAAAATATATATCTACATAAATAATAAATGTTAGGCATTTCAGGATTACACATCTACCAAATGCACATGCTGAATGTTATCTGTGACATCTTCAAAGCAACTTCTCACAAACTCATGGCACAGAAAATGTATAACTCATCAATTTATTCATCCTGTAGGTGACTCATGAAATACTTACTCTGGTGATAAAACCACAATATATTTATCTTAATCTATATTACAAATGCAGATTCATATACACACACACAGATGCATATTTCCTTGGAGACGTTTTTAATTCAACCCATTTTAACAGGTTAACATTCAGTTGGTATCTGTATTCTTCCACACAGATAAATTATATAGGATGCATTTTTATTCTAAGCAAATATTGTGAAGACCGCAAAAGAGGTTTGAAGGTCAATGTAATTGGACAGTTTATTGCACAAATCTGCCATGTGTAATAGAACATGAAAAAGAAATGGAGATTACTGCAAATCCTTTCTTTCTCACTTCTATGTATACACAGAACATTAAACAAATATAGTTGTTTTTGTTGTTTTAGGGTTTATCACCATTTTTTAGCACAAGATAGGTTGTACATGGTGGGCAGTATTAATAGTGGAGGAAGAACTTGGGGGAAAACCCTGGAAAGAACCACCGACCCATGAGAAGCT
>QKMX01361944.1:2701-14697 GCA_003401595.1 Venustaconcha ellipsiformis | reverse complement strand
GTTAAATTTCACAAAGCTTGTTGTCTTCACTCTTTTCTGTAACCTTTTTTAAGAACCTAAACTCGTAACAATATTTTATAACATTTTACGTACTTTATTATCTGTTTACATCCTTACATCTTTGCGTATTTCACCTTGTGTCTTTACGGTTTGAGGACTTTTATACTGTATGAGTAATAAGTTTGTAGATTTTGTTTCTACAGCCAATGCATTCAACCATAGAGGACATTTACACAGCAATGATAGAAACAGACCGTGGGGTGAAGGAAAAGGTTAGGATATATGACACAGGAGGTTTGGTGAGTTATACATTTGTGTTAATGTGGATTTTAATATTGGGCTTGGATGTAGTGGTTTGTCTGCTACTTTGCTCCTCTTTATCCTGAGTTTGATCCCCAGTGCCAGCATAAGCAGTGGTTAGTGTTCACGCAGTTTTCTTCGGATTGTACAGTTGTCTTGAACTGAAAGTAAATAATATGCATGATATTTTGGTATACCATGTTAGAAGATGGTGTATAGTCTATGCAGAATAAATAAAATTTAGTTGCCTATAACTTGGCATTTCATCTCACGGGTAGTACTGCTTTTGTCTGTTCATAACATACATATATAATTTTACATAATTCTATCTGTCGTTTCATATGACACTGGATGCTATATGTTTACTCTGCCATTTGTCTATTCATATTCTTAGATGCACCAAATCTGGCTTTTATATGTATCAATTCATTTTTAATTTCATTCACACTGTAATGCTGTGGATATTTACAGGGTATAAAACAAATGGGATGCAATAAATAATAAAATGAATCTTTATTTTGTTCCAAGTCTAGGAAAAAGAACTTATATGATATGTTGAATATATCTACATTTAATCGGGCATTATTGATTTTGATGTTCAACTTGATAGCAGGTATTTTGGTGTGTTCATTGAAGTCCATGAATAGCTGTTCTCAGATGGGCCAGATCAGAATTCTCTATCATCCAAATTTGTTTTCAGTCCAGTTCACACTACAGTCAGTATTTAACCTTGAGCATAGGATTTCAGATTTCCTGACAATTTTTGGCTCCATGTGACTCAAAACTGAACTTCCATGCTTTTCATTGGTGTGCTTTTACTTCTGATACAAAACATTTATCTCTTTGAAATTTCAGTTATCTCCATGATTTGGGAGACAGGAGACATGTTGTTCGAAGCACATTGGTTTCCAGGTTAAACACTAAAAGAGAACAATATTTTTATATTTTTTTTAATGTATGTTTGGTTGTGAGTGAGGGAAAGGACTTTCAGATAATTTGTATAAATACATCTTGATTACTGCAAATCCAGCTTTTTTTCCCCACTGAATTGGGACAAAAGCTGTATTTAATTTTTGTACGTATAACATGTACATATTGTAAACATTAGTAGATCTAGATATGCCGTCACATAGAACTCTGGGATATCAGGCTGTCAATTAACACTTATATTGGGCTGTGTTGCACTAGGAGATCAGGCTATGATCTGTCCTCACATAACACTATGGGAGATCAGGCAATGATCTACTCTTACATAACACTTTTGGATATCAGGCTATGATCTGCTGTCACATAACACTAGGAGATCAGGCTATGATCTGCCCTCACATAACACTCTGGGAGATCAGGCAATGATTTACTCTCACATAACACTTTTGGATATCAGGCTATGATCTGCTGTCAATTAATACTGATATTGAGCTATGATCTACTCTCACACAACATTCTTGGAGATCAGGCTATGATCTACTCTCACATAACACTCTTGGAGATCAGGTTATGATCTGCTATCACATAACACTGGGAAATCAGGCTATGATCTGCCATCACATAACTCTTGGAGATCAGGCTATGATCTGCTGTCACATAACACTAGGAGATCAGGCTATGATCTGCTTTACATAACACTGGGAGATCAGGCTATGATCTGCCATCACATAACACTCTGGGAGATCAAGCAATGATTTGCCATCACATAACACTCTGGGAGATCAGGCTATAATCTGCCATCACATAACATCTGGGAGACCTGGCTTTGATCTGCCATCACATAACACTCAGGGAGGACAGGCTATGATCTGCTGTCACATAACCCTTGGAGATCAGGTTATGATTTGGTATCACATAACACACAGGGTCTGTGAAGATGTATATCTACTATTAAATAATACTGAAAAATCAGGGTCTGTTTAGATCTGCCATCACATAACTGTCTGGATGTTTAGGATCTGTGTGGACCTAGATTTGCTATCACATAATTCTATGGGTGATTCTGGCTTGTATAGACTAGATCTGTAGTCACATAACTCAGGGGAAATCAGGGTCTGTACAGACCTAGATCGGCCATCATGTAATGTATTGTGTGATCATTGTCTTTGTTCATGTATTTCACTTAAAAATACAAAAAGATCCAACCTGGTGCTAAAATTCAACATGTAAAATTCAGTGTCTAAACTTAAAGAATGTTGAAGATACAAGAAATGTACTTTCTAGGCTTTTAGCATTATCTTGTACTTTGAATTTTCACTGTTAGAAAACCCAAATCTGATTTTATTCTTGGTGTATATTGTGTTTCTTTGCAGGATGGTAACAAAACAGATTTACCGAAGCACTACCTCACATTCCCTGATGTAAGTTTTTTTATGTCTTGATTGCTCTTTTTGATAGCAACTAACACAATGTGTCTTAAGTATTGAAAAGAAGCCTGCTGACAACTGACTATATATAACATAATAGATTGTCAGTAATGAATAGAAGCCTGCTGACAATTGACTTGACAATTGTTCTAGATTGATATAAGTAATCCAAATGGAACAATGTTGCAAGCAACTGATGTCAAATCCAAATGAAATTGTGTATGCCAGAGTGTTTTGAGGCTAATGATGGTGTATTTTCCATGTCAGTCAAAAGCTTATTGAAATGAAAGAAAACGAATCACATCTGAAATCTCGTTATATTAAAATGTTAATCTATATTTAATTATAGTCATTAAAATATGGATAATAGAATGGTCACAAGCTGTTAGGATAAATTGTAACAACATTGGACAAGTTCCCAGAGTCACAAGAATCAGAAAACTTATTATTCTAATAGTGAATCCAAGCTTTAAAAGAAATTGGTTAAAATAAACAAAGACTGTTGATACTCTGTTGCTCTCACATGCTAATGGTATGCTCATAATTTTCATATATACCTTGAATAAATGCACTACATGAAGGGAAATATATACAAAATTTTTATTCAAATTCACTGAACAATTTTAAAGATATGGCTGATTGATTTCAAATATATGCGTAGATAATCTGGACTGTGTAAGCTGCCATGATGGATAGCTGTGATATCACTAGGTCACATCTGATCTATCACAGATACATTTACTATTTCAATAAAAATTAGTTTGAAATTGCTTAAAACAAAAATTACTCAGAATATCTTATACAGCTTCAATTCTATTAATCTCAACATAAAACATCTTGTACAGCTTCAATTCTATTAATCTCACCATANNAACATCTTGTACAGCTTCAATTCTATTAATCTCACCATAAAACATCTTGTACAGCATCAATCCTATTAATCTCACGATAAAAACATCTTGTACAGCTTCAGTTCTATTAATCTCACCATACAAACATCTTGTACAGCTTCAATTCTATTAATCTCACCATAAAAACATCTTGTACAGCTTCAATTCTATTAATTTCACCATAAAAACATCTTGTACAGCTTCATTCATAATCTCACTTGAAAAACGCATCTTGTACAGCGTCATTCCTACTAATCACACTAGAGAAACATATTTTGTAGTTTCATTCCTACTAATCACACTAGAAAAAAAATTGTACAGCTTCATTCCTAATCTCATTAGAAAAACACATCTTGTACAGTTTCATTCCTACTTATCTCAGTAGAAAAACACATCTTGTACAGTTTCATTTTCACTAGAAAAGCACATTTTGTACAGATTCATTCCTACTAGCTCTCACTGGAAATACTTATCTTATATGTCAATGTGCCTGGAAATACACATCTTGTATGGCAGTGTGCCTGGAAATACACATCTTGTATGTAAATGTGACTTCTGATCTCACAGGAAATACACATCTTGTATAGCTACACTTATACCAGTTTCAAAGACATTGGAAATAAACACCTCAAAAATCTCATGGACATTTTGCATATTTAGAAAGTCACACAATGTTCATGAAAATGTTATGCTTGTGAAAATGATTTACACTGAGTCATTATGTTAGTTATGCATGATAGTAATTTGCAAATACACCATTAGATATTTGTTGATTTACTTAATGTGATATATTAGTGACCAATGTTTTTTGCCATTATTGTGCACTTAAAGCTTTATGCTGTTTTTTGACACTTTGATGTATAAAATGGTCTTTGTTTTATTTTCTGTGATAAATTCATAAAAATCTTATGCTTGTGAAAATTTTATAATGGATGGTACACTGTATGCTATGCAAGATAAATGTTTATAGTTCTTTGAGTTTACCGTGAAATAATATGCTTATTCAAGACTTTCTGTGATCGTTACTTTGTGATAATTGATAAAGTAGTCATCTTGTATAATCTAAGTGAATGTTCTGTTGTAATCGCTTTAAATCACTAGCCTGTTGTAATTGCTTTAAATCCCTTGTTTGTTGTAATTGCTTTAAATAACTTGTTTGTTTTTTGTCTGTCTGCAGGGGTTTGTCTTGGTATATGATGTGACGAAATGGGAGTCCTTCCAGAAACTTGACAAGTTGAAGAAGGACATAGACAAGAGCAGAGATAAAAAGGAGGTATACACAAGCATTGAGTTAGAGAGGTCTTGTTTGACCTCAGCCTTTATAAGGGGAGTATGGAAGGAACTGGTTGCAGGGATTTTTAAAAAAATTGTTTCTTGTCCCAATAAAAAACAAGTATTTCAAAATCATGCAGAATTTCCATTTTTTAACTAGTTACTGCTGCAAAATTGTTGGGTTTTTCCCCCAACATTTTGACTGGAGGCCCAACTTCAAGTCACACTAGGAAAGGGTTGGAGCATGGGGTAAGAAAGATCAGATGGAGTCATGGAAGTTAAGAGTTCAAACCCTAGCCTAGCTGAACATTGTTCTTCATTGTGAGATTGAAAACAGTGTCATTACTGGGTTTTTGTCTGTTATGATAGTGGTAGTATTTATAGTGTTGAGAAATATGTGTCACAGTAACGTTTATGAAAGCTGAGGTAGATTGATTATGATTTAATTAATATGCATATTTTCATGAATTGTCTGTACTAAAGTAATTACTCTTTTTGTGCTATTGAAATACATGCAAAATCGCCCTGTTTGTTTCCTCCCATACTGAGGAAATCACATATATCCATTCATAATAGTTATTACTCACAAAAACGTCATCCACACCTTTCATATTAGGAAAATGTCTGAAAAAGCATAAGTGCAATAAAGTTAAAAACAAAATATCAGAGTTGTATGCCTTTTTTAGCAATTTATACCATGAATAACAGTAACTGTTTATCCATGAAAATATCTAACATAATGCATAAATTAAGTAGCACTGCATTAGTTACTGTTCCATGCTGAATAGACATATTAAAGTGAAAGCTTTTACCATGTCTGATTCAAACAGTTATTTTGTAAATGAAAAAAAAATTGTTCACAGCATTTTTAATTTTGTTGATCACAGCCGTTTCACTATTCCATTGAGCAATCAGAACACAAGTGCTCAACTTATTACTAAATGCATTTCTTATATATAACTCACTGCTGAATAAACCATATCAAACCAATTAGTACCACTTATATGGAAAAGATAGAAGTTATGCCTTTAAAAAGCAGAGGTTTTATGTTATTTATTTTGCCTTATCTTCTAATATCGAATTGTCAAGAATTTGGTTTTCCCGTGGTCTTTATGAACTTTTAAATAGAACTAATCACAGTCGAAATAAAAGAGTAGAATTAGGAATGGGTTTTTTATGTGCCTGCAAAAAGGATGTCTGTATCTTATTTGATTTAGATCTCTGTATTTATGCCAGGTGTTGGCAATGTTACCTAATCAATCCTAAATACTGAAGTAGACACTCAGTTTATTGTCCAGAAATACATAGAAGTGAATATCGGTATGATCTTTTATATACTTATACACATCATTACACAGTATTTTATGTTTTGTTATATTTTTTTAAAATGACAAATCCATGAAAGTAAGTATCTTCAAGTATCCATTTTCTAACCAAACAATGAATTAAGAACCCACAAATTTCCATTTCTTAACCAAACTATGAACTTTAAAGTGATTCACAGCATATCACATCTTAAATTCATGTACATTGTCAGCAAGCATGACAACTTTTGACAGAACTTTTTAAATACTGCTGTATGGTTCTTTTATACAGGTTCACATCGTAGCAATAGGTAATAAGAATGAGCTGCAGGAAGGGAGACAAGTGGACATTAACACAGCACAGGCCTGGGCCACCCGGGAAAAAGGTAGTGTTAGCAAAAATTACAGTAGACACCAGACAAATGTGTGATTACTTCATCCTGCTCACTTTAGTATGTGTGACAAACAAGATTTTCAAGTTAGCCACCATGGCAGCCATTTTGTGCAATCAGACTTGCGTCACTTTCATTTTAGACAAACTAGAAATTATAAGAAGTGTTTCAGTGTAATTGCAAAGTCAAAACAGCCTTCCAGTAAGAAGTATCCATAACAAGAGTTTTCAAATGGTTATCCTAATGGTCATCTTATAAGGACACATTATTTTATTAAGAACTCCATCATTTACACCGTTAAAAAGGTAGCATTAACAAGATTTTAGAGATGGACTCTGTGGTTGTCATTTTTTTTTTATCTTGGGTGAATGAGTAGTAACAATTAAAAACAGTTGCTAGTGGATATCAAGGCAAAATGCTAACATATAAACTCATTTGGACTTACCTACAATGACATTATCTTGTGACTTGTAATGCAGTGCAAGACAGAATTTGGTGAATGTGATTGGCATTGAAGTATAAGACAGAATCTTTTGAATCCAACTTATATTGCAGCTTAAGACAGAATCTTGTGAATATGATTTGTATTGCTGTTTAAGACAGACTTGTGAATGTGACTTGTATTGCAGTGAAGGACAGAAAATTGTGAAAGCAGCTTGTATTGCAGTGTAAGACAAAATCTTATGAATGTAACTTGTAGCTTGAGACAGAATCTTGTGAATTATTTGAATTGCAGTGTAAAACAGAATCTTGTGAATGATTTGTAATGCAGTTTAAGACAGAATCTTGTGAATGTAACTTGTATTGCAGTGTTAGACAGAATCTTGTGAATGTGATTTGCATTGAAGTATAAGACAGAATCTTTTGAGTGGAACTTGTATTGAAGATTAAGAGAGTCTTGTGAATGTGACTTGTAATATAGTGTAAGACAGTCTTGTAATTACAACTTGTATTGCAGTGTAAGACAGAATCTTGTGAATGTGACTTGTAATGCAGTGTAAGACAGTCTTGTAATTACAACTTGTATTGCAGTGTAAGACAGAATCTTGTGAATGTGACTTGTATTGCAGTGTAAGACAATATTGTGATTTCTATTGCAGTGTAAGACAATCTTGTGACTTGTATTGCAGTGTAAGACAGAATCTTGTGAATGTGACTTGTAAAGCAGTGTAAGACAGAATCTTGTGAATCTGACTTGTAATGCAGTATAAGACAGTCTTGTAATTGCAACTTGTATTGCAGTAAGACAATCTTGTGAATGTGACTTGTATTGCAGTGTAAGACAATCTTGCGACTTGTATTGCAGTGTAAGACAAAATCTTGTAAATGTAACTTCTATTGCAGTGAGACAGAATCTTGTGAATGTGATTTGTATTGTAGTGTAAGACAATCTTGTGAATGCAACTTGTATTATAGTGTAAGAGAATCGTGTGAATGTGACTTGTATTGCAGTATAAGACAGAATCTTGTTAATGTAACTTACACTGCAGTGTAAGACAGAATCCTGTGAATGTGACTTGTATTGCAGAGTAAGACACAATCTTGTGACATATTGTAGTGTAAGACAGCTTCTTGTGAATGTAACTTCTGTTGTAGTGTGAGACAGAATCTTGTGAATGCAGTTAGTATTGCAGTGTAAGACAATCTTGTGATTGTGACTTGTAATGCAGTGTAAGACAGAATCTTGTGAATGTGACTTGCATTGTAGCTTTTATGGATTGCTGTGAAATTTGATACAAATATTGATCATCACTTTTATATATCAATAAATCTTTGTTCTCGCAAGATTGTAAGAATTATTACCCTTTATTACTTACAACTGGCTGCAATGCAAGACAGAATAGCTTAATATAAATTGCTGTGAAATTTAGTTCATATTATAGTCATCATTAATAGATAGGCATGTTGACCAATCATTTGTATTTGCAGTTTCTGCAAGAGTTATGTCCTTTTTTTAAAAAAAGTTTTAACTATAGACTGATTTTTATCATATTCTAGGGTTGGGATGCAGGAGAGACAGGGAAATATTTTTGTGAGCACCTTTCTTACCAATCCTCTTGTTTTGAATCTAATACATGCTACACTTTCTTTCAGTTCGTCTCTGGGAAGCCACTGTAACAAACACAAAATCTCTTGTGGAACCTTTTGTATGGTTAACTTCCAGAATAACACAACCTCAGAGTAAGTTATTTATTTAATTCTGCAGGCTTTTTGTGAACTAGGAAAATTGTTGCAGATTTGGAGATCGTGAGATCAAAGTTAAGGTCATCATTGTTTCAGAATCGTTATTTTACTACCATATGGTGTCGACTATCATATAAAAGTGTACGTGTTACGGTTCTATAGCGGTTGGAAAGAATGCAATCACTGTACTTAAAATTTAAATGACCATACAGTGTTAAGCCTTTCCCTAAACTTTCCTCTGGCTTGAATAAAGAACAACTTAACAAGTTTATGAACTAAACAGTTATTTAAAGTTTTTGTTGACCCAACCAGAAAATTGTCAGCATTGGACCATTGGAAACGCCAAGTTAGAGACATTGTGTTTTGACTGAGTAGTTTCTGCCCTCAGGACTGAAATAAGTAACAATGATGAATATTCACAAAACAGGCCTTACTGGTATTGTTTTTCAGATTACATTGTAAGATATTTTTGATCACAGTAAATCAAAGACATTTTATCCAATATTGACTGATTTAAACATTTAAAACCATTAGATATAGATGCCATTTTAAATTTGAAAAAATGATTTAAGAGTCACCAGATCTTGTGAAGGGATCTCTTGTTTTTCTTAGATTCACTAGACTTGTGATTGTAACTTATGTGCATTGAATGCTTTAGCACAAAATTGGTACAAATTCAGTCTGTAAAGGTTTCTATTTACTTTGGGTATAGATAGTTAACGGACAAGGTTAAGGTTACTCAATAATGGAGTCCAAATTAAACAGGCATAGTTTGTTATGATGTATATAGCTGAACACTGGTTGGGAGGCATATAGAATATTGGTTGGGAGGCAGACACAACAATGCCCTGACTCTACAACTTCCTTTGGATTTCCTTTGTTCAGTGGTAAGATAAAGGAATTGTGGAGGTGGGCAGTCCAAGAACCCTAACCCCATAATCTCTTTGTGCAGCAGCCTTTGCCTTATATATAATCTCCAATTATCTTTCAATGGTGTGATGACTGGAGATGAGGAGATATAAAAGGTTCACTGCGCAACCAAAAAGCCAGCCATGATTCCAATCTTTTACATGAAGACAATTGGCTATTCAGTTTTTAAGATATTCAGATATCCTACCCCCATTGCTCTGCTCTCTCAAAGTTGAATAGTGTTCCTAACCAGCTGCAGACAACTATCGGGTAGGTGCTTGACTCTTGTTTGCTTTTTCAAACAGCATTGGTTTGATCTCTTTCCACCAAATAATTGGGCGATCCAGATATTGTCATATGGGCTTTGGTTCTCACTTTGCCAACCCCATCCCCTTTAGTCATCACAACTGTTTTATATAAGTACCATTAGATATTTTTGTAGCCAGAAATTTGGATTCTCATCAACAAGTGGGTGGTAAAGATTGTTTGAACTCTGCATTCCCCCAAATTTTTTTTCCAGGCCTTTTCTTGTTAGGAAGGTCATTGCCTTTCGAGATGGAGATGGCACGATCAGTCTGTCCAAACGAATTTACCATTTGTCTTGATCTTACAAATGCATATTTTCATGTTCCTGTCCATCCAGACTTACAGCAATTACTGTGGTTTACATATCAAGGAAATTCTTATCAGTTTTGCATGTTCTTTTGGTTTGAACATACATTCCCTAGCCTTTAAGAAACAATTCAACTGTATTGTAATCCGTTTCATATGACTTTCCACAGCAGTGAATTTGAAAAATATTCTCCAAAAATATATGATCAGTTCCATTCTAATCAAAGGAAGGAATGATCTCATTTCTTTTTTGCATCATCTAGGTTTTCTGATCAATTGGAAAGTTCCATCTGGGTATGGATTGTATCATCCACCTCACCTTCCGCATATTTAGGTGGTTTGAATCCCCATCCTTGCATGATCACAACCAAGGAGTTTCTGCAGCTCCTCAGACTGTTCTATTCAGCAGCAGATCTTGTCCTGCTGGATTTCCTCTAAATGTACCATTTGCTGATGACATTGCTTTCTCAAGGACAACACAACATCAATGTCCAGATCATATTCAGAATAGACTCAATGTCTTGGCCAATTCTCTGTCAAGGAGGTAACATATTTTCCATTCATATTTGTCCTGCCATCTGTTGACTTTTCGTCAGATTTGCCAGCTATGAGTGCATCTAATGATTGATCTTTTTTACAACCAGGGGGAATCACCAACTGCACTCCTGTCTTTCCCCAGTACCAGATCTCAAAGCTTGGTCTGTTAATGCTCTTTTTCTAGGTTGGGAGGGTTTTCTCGATCTAGTGATAGATCTATCCAGGAAGATCCTGGCAGAAACTGAATCTTCTCAAACACCCTCAAACCCACATGTTCCATCCTAACCCCAACTGTCCTTTATTTCATGTTTATTTTTTGTCCAGAGAGCCTTGTAACAAACAATTCAACTGATCCATCTCAAAACTAGAAGGAACTCCACTTTAAATGCTTGTGATGGGAATAGCACATTTTCAGGGACTGGTACAAAGTCAAACATTGTCCCTTTGACTGCCTCCGTCCTTACAAGTAGCTGACTTTTATCTTTGCCTGTTCGAGGATAAAGCTAGTCTCCGATTACTATTACGGTAAGGAGGATCTTGGTCATTACAAAGACTTGTTGTCCAGCTTTGACTTCACAAGGCCTAAATTGCTTGCATTATTTTCCTAAGTGTATTCTTTCCTGGCTTCTGACTTGGCAGAATTCAAACAAAATTTCAAACTGAATCTGGTACATTTGCTCAGACCTTATCTGAAGCAGTCTGGGCTAGTTTGTGAAGCTTGAAGACACCTCTTTCTCCAAGTTTAAGCCAAGGAAAGAGGACATAACCCCTCTCATCGTGCATTAAGTGGCTTTCTGTGACATATCACTAGATGAGTCGCCTCATGAAGATCTCTGCTTGTGATATAAGAGTAATATCTGTGCAGCTTTCATCGGTTTCACCCATTAATGTTATGCAATAAAGATATCTCATTATTTCTCTTTTCCAGACATGAACCACATTGCTTCCATTTGTGCTGCTCACGATTACGAGAGTGGGTTAAATATCATATAAGAAATCCAGTATTCTTCCCCAGGAGGTTACAGGATGGATGCTTAACATTACCTCCACCTATTGCCTATTCTCCTAACATTAATGTGATTGGGGAACATATTTTGAAGGAGAGAGCAAATCATTTAGCAAATTATTTTTCTCCTAGAATACTTACCAATTATATTACTTTAATACTATCCCTTCTTCCCACAAAAAATGGGAACCGACCAGGATATGGGTGAACATTAAATACAGTATGTATGGGTTTGG
>QKMX01361933.1:26755-36804 GCA_003401595.1 Venustaconcha ellipsiformis | reverse complement strand
ACACACACACATACACACACACACACACACACACACAAAGTTAAAGTTCTAGGCCAGTACTAGACTCCGTTATTGTACAAATCCTAGTAAGCGATATCGGTAAATTATTGATTTACACTTCTGGGGAATAAGGACGGAAGAAGATAGATAATAAAGATAGAGAAAATTTCCCGCCTTGTTTAAGAAATTGCATAATGCGAATACTCGGCAATATGGGAAAGAATTTGTAGCATTGGAGTTGAAATTAAAGGGCATATCATCGTACGTTTGCATAACAAGCTTAAAGACTGATAACCTGATAAGGACCTTACAATAAAACCTTTATTTACCTTTCCTGACTAAATGCAAAATATGTTGCATTCTGTATCGTTCAAGAACCAAAGGAAGGATTACAGTTTGTTATATAATAGGTTTAAGCGGGTTAACTGGATTACTGTCTATCTTTTATTTTGTTTTGTTTTTCATTGCTGCGAGCCTTTATCCTAGAAATTAAATTAAGTGGGATAAACTTTAAACTACTTGTCTTACTGCAACATAAAGAAGAAAGAAGGACAAAGACTGTAGGTTTTCTCTGACAAATTTTGTCTAGTGCAATGCAGACTTTCAGCGTTACAACTATCAGCCAATTGATTGTGTACATGTGGGCATATGCTTCGCGGATCTCAATTTAGACACGTGCTGCGAGCTCTAACTCAACCTCTCATTCCCAAACCAGATGGCTGCCGACATCTTCAAGAATGAAAAGACAAGCTAGATGAAGGGTTCCATCGAGGAGGACAGGGAAGAAAGGGCTATTTAATCGTAAGTACTTTGCAGTTAGGTTTACTTCATTGAAATTTCCAGCCGTCCATAAACAAAAATATGGCTTAGAAAAATGCTGCTTGTGGGTTTGTTAGATGTTCTGTTGGCGAGGAACGATTTTCAGCGAAAGCGATCTGTTGAGTTTTGCTAGTAGGTAAAGGAAGGTCGATATTATTGCAGGGGTACCAAAAGGGGAACATTAAGGTGGCCTTTCTTTTCTCGGTGATATACAAAACCCCAACTGCATGGTTATGCCCTGATATCATGCTCTGATATCATTGCACATATTAACCAGAAGTTAACACATTGAAGAAAATCTAACCCTATGTTGCAATTTATTACGTTTTTTAGGAGACAATTTTTCCCCACAGTGAATAAATAAATTACGTATTACAAATTGATAGCGTTTGTTCAGATAAAGATTTCGTGATCAAATCTGTTCTTCTGTGCTTTTTTTTCTTCCTGTTTCTTCTTTTTGAACTCATCGTCTCCATCTTCATTTGTTTAATACTGCGGGTGCAACTACTTTTATTTCAAGAACTATTATCATTTTCTTGTCGTTGTCGTGAACGTTTTCGTTGTTGTTTAAAAAGAATAGCTTCGTGCAAGAAAAATATTGAGCTGATTCATGTCTACTTGAACTAACATCAATGTTTGGTTTGGTTTGTTGGTTTTATAGGCATTTTTAATAAATTATTAGCTTGATACAACACGCCAAGGAAATTGGAGAAAAAGTGTTTAATCTCGTCTGAGCTACCAACATGCAGTAGATTAGCTAGCTTCCTCGACTCGTCCCTTTTGCATGGCAATTTCTTTTGATGGTGAAGGGTGCAACAAGATTTGCGCCTTCCACTAACTTTTCTCTTCTCACCTTTCATAATGAGGTTGCGCTTAATGTTCGCTTTATACGCATGAATGCAGCAGAAACATTATGAAAAGAGTAAATATATGTATATTGTATTATTAGCTTAAAAACCAATTAAATTGTGCATGATTGCCAACGCAGGAAAAGACATACCAGGTCGTATGTTTTAAATGGCTCAGCTAACATTTGACAAGCGAAATTTCCATTTCATCTTTAATACCATCTTTTTTAATAGAAAGGATAAAACCACCAATTCACCAAATTATGTAGAAGAAGTTTCGCAATGTCAAACAACACAGAGATGCTGCCAGGAGTTTAACTAAAAGGATGGGTGGGGGGTGTCTCCCTTGTCAGGAAAATGAGGGGATTAGAAACGTAGGTGGAGGAGGAGGAACGAACCATAGTTCAATAATTACGTAACTGAGATCCTGACCTTTGTCACGAGAAGTGCTTTAAGGGATAACAGTTAAACAAAAACTGTGTACTGCGTACAGTACATTATTATATGTGTGACTTCATACTAATTTGTGGGAGTTCTCGATCATCACCGCTCTCTCAAGTGAAGGGGGTTCGTATACATTTTGTGCGATTCTCGTATTCGCGCTTCCTATGCAACATCTCTGTGACAACGTTGTCAGACCTTTGAAAACATTTGATGAAGAGACAATGTGAAAAACCAAACGGCACCATTGTGTCCTTAGGTTTATGTGCACTTTAAAACACAAATTACCTTTTCAAGAACTATTTATAGCATTATTTTTTAAAATATAACATCAGTTCAGTTCACAAACAAATATAGGATTAACAAAATAACCAGGATGCATATAGATCAACATTTTTTTCAGGTGACCAAATTCTTACTAGGAAAATAAAGCACACTGCTTAGTGACAGCCAAGAAATGCAAGAAATTATAAACGAATATTTGTCACATTTAAGTAGAGTAATCTAATGTAAACAAAGCTCTTTTGGTTTTCTTTAATTTGTGGAGGGTTGGAAGAGGCTTCTTTTTATATAAATTTTGTCAAATACATATAAGTTAAAAGTATTCCTGTTCAAGAAAACGTCATGATCACGGTAATAATGATATTTCTCAAATATATTGTCTGTATTTCAAAAAAACAAATTTACAGACTCATTATTATTAGTTATCGTAGTAGTAGTAGTAGTAGTAGCGTCACTATTTTGACGGTCGATATGTATTGACTTCAGACGTGTTTTATTCAACACGATTTGAACATCGTGACTTAAGTCTTTACATTATTGTATTTCTATTTAACATGGCCCACAGCCGGATGTTATGTGGCAGCCATTAATGATATATCAAGAGTTGTTATATCATCATGCTAAGTTCGTTATTTTTACTGGTATTCTTTCTCACGGACTCTTGGTCTTCGTTATATATTTCAATATATCCTTCATGCCTGTTTTGGTCTGAAAATGGTGGGCGGTTAAAATTTATATACCTTTGAGATACGTTTGACCATGTCTGCATGAAAAGATTTGCTGAAAACAAAAAGCGACTTAAGATATTCCTTTTTTTATCCCATGTGTTTTACGAACCAGACCTTAAAATCATCAAACGGCTAAAGATAAGTGTAAGCTTGAGATTTTATTCTGACCAATCACACACGATGTTACGTTTGAAAGGTATGCTCTGATTGGTCTATAGAGGAAACTTAATCTGAAACCTTAGTTCAAAGCTTTGTGTTTTCCAGGAGAGCTCCTTTAAAAGCAGCCTGCTGTTTTCTCTGATGGCGTTAAAGATGTCACTAAGCATATACAATTTAACTTGCTGTATATGAATCAGTGGTGTGCTATTTGTTCATTGATATTGATAGATGATTAACAGATTAAACATGTCCGCGTTATATATGTGAAAGATTCCATGCACCTATTAAACATACTGTAAATAAACCATCTCTTATTTTAGTATGTCGAGTGTATTGTCAACGAGCAGATATATTTTCTAACCATATTCGATCACATGTATGATATTATATGTCATCGTGTATTTGTTTAGTCTTACTATGATATATTTCGCCATTATTATTACATATCATCTGTGGTAGACATTTACTGTCATTAGTTTTAGTATTATTGATTGAATGGTCTGCATTCTAGGTTACGAGTAGCAGATTCAAGTGCAAACAAGTATGCAGTAGTTGTATGGCATGCATGGTCTGTTGAATACATATTGACGATACACCTTGACTGCCCCTACAAATGAAAACGTCCGTGACAAAGAATGCCAGTAAAAATATCAAATTAGTATTGTCGATCCTATACTTGTTTGAGAACTTAACCGATTTTATATTTTAAAACAATAATGCTATAAAGAGTTCTTGAAAATGTAAAATGTATACAAGACAAATCTAAATGATATCAAGATGGTCCAATAACTAAGTGTAGTCGGTCATAACCATGTGGATTTTATGGCTGAATTAGTGCAATAGCTAGGGCCGGGATTACAGTCCTCTCCAGGCAATGAGACGTTAATAGCAGGTGTTAGCCAGTCAAACCCTAACGAGAGGTTGACCTCAGGTGTTAGCCAGTAAGACCGTAATGACAGGTTAACCTCAGGTGTTAGCCAGTCAAACCCAACCTTATTGCTGCTCTTCTGTTTGGCAGTTCATCCACAGTGTTTGTTTAACAGCGCTTTAAAATAAATATGAAAAACAATTACAGTTTTTTCCAGGGCCGTTCAGAGGATTTGGGCGCTCCGAGCATCATTCAGATTTTACCCCAGCTTTCGGCAGGCAGAATTTGTCGTGTTTGACTGCTTGTAGGCGCGGCCCGGAGCAAATTGCTCGGTTATCTCGGCCTCTGCACGGCCCTAGTTTTTTCCCCCGAAGAATAACTTTAATATATAGTGAATATATAAATATCTTCGCAGTTAAAAATGGGAGAAAACTGATGATGAGTAAATAATTAGAACACTGATATGTCACCATAATTATAACACTGACATGTCAACGTAAGTATTACAATGATAATATGTAAACCATGATCATTATATTGATATATGCCACTGTGATTATTGCACTGATATAATCCACCGTGATTGTTATATTGATATATTGCACCATGATTATTACACTGATATATGCCAGCGTGATTATTACACTGATATATGCCACGGTAATTAGTATACTGGTATATGCCACCGTGATCATTATACTGGTATATGCCACTATAATTATTACACCGATATATACCACTATAATTTTTTTACTGGCATTTGCCACATTGATTATGATGCTGGTATATGTCGTTATGATTGTAAGACACATAGTTAAGACAAATCGACTACCACAATGGTAAGACCTAACGGCCGTCAAGCTAGACGCGTTTAATCATTCGAGATGGGTGCAAATTGTATGTCTTCTTTTTCCTTAAAATTAAATTCGATGTCTACTGTATCAGAGTTTCAATGAATAGCATTCCATGTGCAAATTTATTTTGCCAAGCTTTTTGTTGCCTGTAATGTTTTTGGGTTATTTTGCCAAGCTTTCCGTTGCCTGTAATTCTTTTTAATTTTGTTGTCGCGCCTGCTTGACTGAGTACATTCTGAAACACTTAAGAGGACCCTTGCGGTTACTCATTCAAAATCTGAAGAACCACCAAACGTGTGAAGATCTGAGAGAGAGAGACCGCGTAGGGATCATGTTCTATTGACCTTTGAGTTAGCCAATGGAAATGCAGCTTTCAAAAATATGCAAATAAATTAAATCGTTCGGCACATGTTGATGCTCTTCATCCACACCGTTCCGTCTCCCGAACGAAAAGATATCAGGTTTAATCCGAATGGCTGATAATAATGACACAATAAGATGTGCACTTTTCAGCACATAGTACGTATGTCAAATGTCGTGTTTGATTTTCATCTAGTGACGCACGGAATTTAAAAACCTGATGTAACGTCTTATCATTATGCATTCAAACTGTTGAATCGCTACTGATCAATTGTCATGAAATAAACTGCATTAAATTCAGTATCAGTGTGCTGTTTTCGAAATATTCGATATGTCTAAATGTCAATTTTTTGTTGGACGAGACTTTTTCGAGTCATTTAAGGGGTTGCGTGCATTACACCTTAGGGCTATCGTATACAGTTTTGCGAATTTCATTCGTGTGTTTTGTTTCAGCCTGATGATTGTTCGTGCGCAGGTTGGAAGAGTTTGTCAAATAGAACCTGTTATCGCATCAATTTTCCCCTTAATTTTCAGCTGCTCAAGTATGATCACCGATAGACGCAATCTTAATTTCATCTTCAGAGCTTCCGTTCTGTCACGTATATTTATTTTATTGGTCTGCCCTGCCTACTGTATGTTACCATCAGCATTGCTAGCATCATGGCTGGCTCTTGACTGAACTTGGGGGGGGGGTGTCAGCCATTCAGATCTGTCAAGTGCAGCGCTTTCATCGGAAATAGATTATACCGGTCCAAAAGCCATAATTAGCAGACGATACAAACTGTCACACGATGTATTATTAAAAAGAGAAAGTTTTACTTTGCACGAAACGGAAGCTTAAGCAAAAAGCTTAAAAATTACAATAGATACATGATGTTCATCGAGGTCATGGAATTCAGCAGTCTAGCAGAGAACTCGAGTGTTTTAGACGTAGGGCTAAAGTTTCGTGCTTCAAAAGCTTCGAAATTACAAGCCTAAAATATCTGGCTTCACTCAATGCATGCATTATGCTTTTTTCTTATTTCTTCGCCTTCTTTAACCATTTTCCTGCTCTTTTCACCGTAACAGTCCTTTGTGTAAGCACGATATCAAAACAGAGTTAAATTACTATTTATAAATTCTGATGTTAAAGAAGTAGTTTTTAAACTCAGAATGCTTATTTTGTGCCTATTTTGTATGTAAAATTTTTTTTTTTCTGTTCTCTACATTCAGTCAGTAATTTGCCCTAGGAATTTCAGTTAATACGCCTACGTATCATTTCGTTAGTAACATGTACGTATCATTTCATTAGTAATATGTACGTACATTTCGTTAGTAACATATACGTATCATTTCATTAGTAATATGTACGTATCATTTCATTAGTAACATTTTCGTATCATTCATTAGTAACACTCTCCACTCGTTACACCTGTGTCAGTGTATCTGTTGTAAGAGTGAGTTTGGATATTGGCGAACAATTTTATAGGAATGTGTACAACAAAGAAGCCTGCAGATACACTATAGTTTATTTTCAAAATTATTTTTGTATATGATCCATGTGTGAACAAAGAGAGTTTCGTGTGTGCCCATTTGAAAGTTTAAAATACTGAAATTTCTTACGTTGAATGTTCAAAATTTATGTTACTGTGGGGCGACTTCGTTTAGAAATTCGCATGCTTCTTTGGATTATTATTTTCTTTTAGCACGATTTTGGGGTTTATGAAAAATGTAGTTAGTTTTCCTCGAAGTTTGTCCACACATTTTATAGCAAATAAATGACGTCATGTGTGTTCTTCTGTGCGTAATTCAATCCTTGCATAATATCTGAGAACTTTTCAGACACTTCAAATCTTGGATTTAATGGGCGTAGTTTATTGTAGATACTCACGAGAGTCTTAAGATATCTTCCCTATCTCTGAGAGTTACGGTTTCAGTGTGGGGAGTATCATTAAGCAACTTGAAGTTCTTGCATTTTATTTATGAGTAACTTTCTTGGGTTTTAATTCTTTATATAGGTGTATTTGCTGTAATGATTATCAATAGATCTCCATACGTTGTTTTCCATCCATCCATCGGCATACACATTCATCTGTCTACATACCCATCCATCACCACATCCTTCTTTCCTTCCTCAAACTCTTACATACATTTTGTTCAGGTCCGGTTACAAGAATATCGTTTGGGGTGAGGGTGCAAGGAGACAAGTAGGTACCGCACATCGTATAAAATTATTCTTTGCTCCATGTGAATTAGTGTTAATATTTCTGTACCTACTGAAAATTGCACCAGAACTCCGCCAGAGCGTCTTTTAATCATGCCGTACTGACACCATTGCCAGTGATTGGACGTATCCGCAGGTACAATGGTTTGATCGACATACGCCGATAAGTTGATTTCTCAAATGGACGGTGGAATACAGCATCGCCGCTTGCTTTGCTAATAATCGATATCTCGTATTTACACTTTTAGTCTCAATCGGAACATAGCCTGACCATTTCCCTCCAATATAGAGAAAAAATCACATGTAGTTAAAACACATACAGTTAATGGGTTTGGTGATTCAACTCATGCGGATAGCACCAACTATGATGCGATTAAAACCACCGATAATGTTCGGATTGTTTTACTCTTTCCGTCAGAATATTGTGTCTTGTAAACAAGAGTTCATTTAAATGTAGTTCTCAAAGGCGACAAAGTACAAACAAACGTGATGGTGTACGAATTCTATAGAAGTCAATTTTATGATCGACGAGACGTTTTTCGCGTCGCCGCTCATATAAGTAAACGTTTATGCAATGGGTTCTGCGCATTAGACTTTGGTGTATTTTATAAAGATTTACGAATTTCAACCGTGTGTCATGTTTCATTCCAATTTATGATGTACAGGCTGGAAGAGTGTTTCAAGCAAAACGTTTTCTCATTCTTACTTTCCTCCTTCATTTTCAGCTGCCCTATATAATCACAGATAGGCTCGATCTGGATGAGTTCTTCAGCGTTGAGTTCTGACTCGTATATATTATTCAGTCTGCCTGCATGCTCAGCCATTCTGATCCATGAAGTGTTGCGTTTTTATTAGAAATAGCACTGACAGGTCCAATAGCTATATCCAGCAGACGAAACAATCCATCACATGCTGGGAGATCAACAAGAGAAAGTTTTGAGGGTGGCTAATATCATGTAGTTTTTGTTGTTTGGTTGGTTGTTTTTATTTTATTTTACTGAAGAAAAACTTTCTTGGGTTTTAATTGTTCTGTATACAGTTGCATTTGTTCAGATGATCATTAATGTATTTCCCTGTGATCTTCCCCATCTTTGTATCATCATACACGCATTCACCAGTTTATACATCGATCCATCCAAACATCTTTTCTTTCTCCCTCTTTTTTTTTGTGCTTTACTTATGTTCAGGGCCGCGGTTCCATGAATATCGATGGGAGGTGATGGTGAAGGATTTAAGTGGAGAGGAACACTTGTGGGGGCCTAATAAGCAAATCCACCAAAAGTTCTTGCATTTTATGCGTTTCCATTGCATAAATGTAACATTATGTCAAGGAAACTTGCTTTTGGAAATGTGCTGGTTGTTTGGTGATTTGCACCAAGTGTATTATACTACATACAATGCGATTGAAAACACCAACAATGTTAGGATTGTTGCACGGTCTGTTTCCGCTACTATATTTCGTTATGTAAACAAGAGTACGTTTGAATATAGTTCTCAATGGCGACGAATTTATGTCCGCACTTGTTTTCTCATCTTGACGGGTAAAGGCCGAAGGATGTTCCAGAACTTGTCATCTGACAGTGTGTTAGCATTAAATTGTTGTTGATGTTGCTGGACGTTTTACGACATTTTTCAACACAAGATAGTCCTAGTACACAATGTAACCTCGACCCTGATATTTATGTTTTGGGCTTCGAGGTCTTACTGCTTATATAACGGCGCTGTGTAGTGTGTTTTGATGTCGGCTAAATCGTAACGAAAGTCAAATTGTCAGAATATCTCGCACACTTGGCAGACCACAACGACACTTTTCTACAAAATAAAGTCATAATTTTTAGACTTAACTTAATCTGATCTCCTTTTCTTAAATTCACATTCTCACACGAGTATTCTCTCACAAGTTTCGTTGGCCTACATTTCAGATGTATACAGTTGTATTTGCTCAGATGATCATTAATGGATTTCCACATTCTCTCACAAGTTTCGTTGGCCTACATTTCAGTTGTATGGAAGCCGGAAATGCCAAAATCGGGTTTAGTTGAAGTATACTTCTTGATCGAAACTAATAAAATGTAATTAACATTGAAGAAAGTGTTTAGATATCTTCGTTTCGTTCAAGATTCTTATCGATCTTTTAATCAATTTTGGTACTCGGCGCCCAAAACATAAATATCGGCGTTGAGGTCTTGCATTATAGGACTAATGATAGTTTATACATGGGGGCCAGTATTACTAGTGGAAGAAGATCCCTGGCAACCCCAGGCAAGGACCAACAACCCTCGGAAAGTTACTGATTAGCTTTCTCACATAACCACATTGGGTGTAACCTAGACTCGAACTCACGCAGACAGATCTGAGATGGCAGTTATCGGTAAAGGCGAGCGCTTTAGTCCAATAAGAAACCTGGGGCCTCTAACTTGAACATAACGGATGTTTATGTTGTAAGTGATTGTGGAGAGAGAGAGAGAGAGAGAGAGAGAGAGAGAG
>QKMX01361910.1:13675-24829 GCA_003401595.1 Venustaconcha ellipsiformis | reverse complement strand
TATAATCGGTTATTAAGAGCAAATTTTACTTTTTGCTTGTCATGCAGTTATATCTTTGTACAAGAGTTCATAAATGTACCAGAGTAATCACATTTAATAAAATTTATACTTCAATCTGATAAAAATATTGCATTTTCTTCTAATATGCTATTTTTTCTACAACTTTGTTAAATGAAAGCAGTTTCTTATGGCTGATCAGTTTAAAGCAGCTGAAAAACTGTTGCAATCCCCACCACACCCCCAAATCCCAAAACCCTTTCATTTATACCTAAAATGTGTCTATCATTTACAAAAGGTCATGGTTTTCTTATATGTCGTTATTTTCAAATACTACAAATGGATTTTGCATTTAAAATGGCACAAATGATCATGTTTTTAAAACAATTTATAACTCTACATTTTAACATCAAAATCATGTAATCATAACTATTTGTTTTTAAAATAGTTTGCACCTGCAGAGTATGGTATGTTTTATATTTGTAAATAGTGAAGGGAATAAATAATTTACCTGGATGGTAGTAGACTGAAAGTCCTATACAGCTTACGATTTGCCCAGGAGATGTACTAATCTTTGCATTTTGCATGCATCTGGAAAGAAGTAGTCTCCCTTTGCAAACAATCGATTATAGAGTTTCACAATCGATTATCTTATTGGTTCTCTCAACCAAATGATCATTGATTATAATTAATAATCAGAACAACACTAGTAAATAGACCCAGGTTTATGTCGCCTGCAACTGTGTTTAAATCTGCTACTTTAAAATGTTTGTTAAAGGTAGCTTTGGTATTTTAAGTGGTTGTTCCAAAACTTAAGCACATTCACAATGCCATACGAAAGAAAACATAATCAAGGTTAAGAACAGTGACATTTTTATATAACTATGTACACAAACATTCATGTATACACTTTAACATTTTTTTTAGATTATGGGGGCTGAATAATTTTGTAACAATCTTAATCTTGCGAAATTTGAACACTGGGTTCATATTTGTGAGCTGAATATTTTTGATACAAAAAAGTTGGAAATTTATTTTGAAAAATTTGCTGAAATAGAAACGTTGTAGAAGCAGGCGGTTATGAGTCATGCTTATGAATCTTAACCAAGGTGTAAGTTTTGTAATCCTGACATAGAATATATCTCTTATTCTACTGGTAAGACACAAGAACCTACCTGCGACACTGGAGTTACAATCACGATGTAAATCATACCTATAAAATTATGTCAATTAAGTATTTCACTAAGACTTACCTTTTCTTGGACATATAATATGTACAACGTAGTAGGCGTGCATACGGCGAACCTGGTTTTAATCTCCTTGCAATGTAGCGACTTTTAAAACCGTGTGACTTTCTCTGTGTGGAATGCAGTAAAATCTACATGGAATTAGAGGTTAATTTTTCATTATTGGCTGTCTGCGCCCATGTATTACATATCACGTCTCCCAAATCAAACCGCTTTTATATTCCCAATGACGTTTCCCCATTAATGATTGTTTTATACATTCGTGCATCCGAGCAGATGCTTGGTTTAATAAAGTCGACATGCACCTGACTGTAAGTTCATTGACCGGGGAAACGTTATAGGTAAGCATAGTCCCACAATACATTAATACCTTAAACTGAGAAATATAAGACATAACTGCAGTTACAACTAGAAAATTGCTGTAGATTGTTTTATATGATATTAGAAACCACTCTTTGTGATACATTAGAATGGTAAAAGAATTCAATTCTGCGGCTAATAGGATAAATAAATTATTATACCTGCTGCATGTTTGTAACGTCACAAACAAAACATGAATACATTATTTAGCTTGAAATCG
Source organism: Venustaconcha ellipsiformis (assembly GCA_003401595.1). NCBI lineage: Eukaryota > Metazoa > Mollusca > Bivalvia > Unionida > Unionidae > Venustaconcha > Venustaconcha ellipsiformis. The sequence continues at coordinate 23,005 of QKMX01361910.1, read as the reverse complement.
TCATAGCGAATAATCAGAGAGGCCCAACGATATTTCCAAGGAATCTTGTTAAATTATCTGGATTATGGATCCCGTTGGAGGGAGCCCAACGAAATGTTGGTGCAGAATATAAAATAAAGCAACATAAATATATTGTTAAGTATATTTCATTTATATTAAAATTTAAGGTTAAGACCCGACCTTATTTACGAAAGAGTAAATTGCATTATTAGAAATGATCCGCATTCAGGGCCCTTTGTTGTGTCAAACGTTATGTGACGGTCTGTATATAAATTTGCTTTTGTACAGAAAGTCTTCATTCCAGTCGTAAATTAACTCTGTGAAATCATTTACTGTTGTCATTTAAAATAATTTGGAAGAATTATTTATTTAAAATATTGGTTGGAATTACAAAGTGCTCATTGACTTTTTGGACTTCAACATTACTTTGAGATTATTGAGGACTCATTCAAAGACGTTGTGGATTATATCTTTGTGATAAATCAAGACAATAATTACACCAACCTGTTCAAGATTATTGATACATCAGCACATTCAATACTGTAATTTATTCGTATCAATATATGCTTTTGAATTTTGAATATAAACTTAAACATTGTTTGGAATTTAATTGACAATACTGTAAGTTCTTGAAGTTTTCACTTTGTAGCTTTTGAAGTTAACTTAGTTGTTTATGTTACTAAACTGGTTGGTATTTCTTCTTTGTTGTACCTCGTTTAAGTGTACAGTGTAATAACAATATGAGGTTATACAAGAAAACTTAAAGTCGCTAACTTTAATCGAGCCAATTTTGAGCGATGACATCGGAACATGCGGTGTATATATCTTAAAAGTCCAAAGAAGATACTAAAGACATTCAAAGGACTAGCGAAGAGAGCGATATTCCCCGCAACTAGAGACCAAATTATTTTGTATCTATAGAAACGTCAATGGCCCTGGGATGGAATTGGTCCCTTGGAAAAATTAAACATTTGAACAGCCTATGCCATTACAAATATTGTAAATCCCACTTGTTTGTATTTTGTGTTGACACCGGTGCTCGACAAGGTCTTAAATATGGCATAGGAGTTAAGTCGCGTAACTAGATCTGCCGGTCATGCGAATCTGTTGCCAAATACATTGCAAGCGGCAGTATAGACTTGTCAAACAGCCTTTCATGGAAAACGTCTAGCAGTTAGTCACGGAAAAAATCAAAGTTGTCGACGAGGGAAAAGCCAACAGATTGCTGAGAATCAAAAAAATTGCTGTAAATGAAAAGGTTCATTGCTAAATAGACAATTAGACATTATTTTCCCTTTGTATAATGGCATAATGATTGTAAGTATACTTAAAAGATTCGCATGAGAATGATGAATAGTGATACTAACAATATGGCAAGAAATTGCGAATGAGCCGCACCAGGTTGTGAGACATCTTGCCTCAGAAGAACCACTGACCATTGTAATATCCACTGTAAATCAACTCATAAAATCTGTGTGACATACCAATGCAATGGATCAACTGCATATTAAGATTCCTGCACTGGGTACTCTGCACGTGAAGTTGCAAATCAATAAACCTGTCGCCATATCATAGAGACTTTTGCCAAGGTGACCGTCGTTTTTTGTGTCCTCAAATAATCAATGTTCAAGAATTTAAGTTACACATAAGATCTCATGATTGTTAAGCTGACTAGGCAGTCCTTAAGAACGTAATCGAGCCAAGCAAAGACTCCGTGAAGCTTTTCTCAAATGTGCGTTCTGAAATCGTATCAACGTTGTAGCACGTGGATGAAACGGTACTGCCGTCAGGATTCTAGGTGAAGAAAATGGAAATTATCATCCCTGGTTATTGAATGAAGGGTAACATGTTCCATCTACAATATCACTTCATAGTGTTGGCTTTGTAATATTAAGTTGAGCGCTGATTCTCTAAAAGTTTGAAAATTACTCTAGGAAAGTCCCAGGATGGATGCATTCCAGCTGCGTATAAGTTAATCCTCATATCATCAATAGATGTGAAAAACGATGACAGCATGTGGAATGGAAAGCGAAAGTATCATTTACCAAATGTTTGAAGGTTCTTTTGAAACATTCCCAATTCCAACACAGAAGTTCATCCAAATACGACGCAATTTGCTGAAGACATTCCAGTGAGGTTTTTCTGCTCTGTTGTCAGATGTGATGGAAGAAATAAGCCACCAATGTTGTACCGTGAAGTGAACGCAGTTGAAACGTTCATTACATCACTCAAAGATACATCAAAATTGACTCAAAAACACCTCTCCTCTGCCGTAGATATGATTAAGACTGATGATGACATTCGTGAGTTTCCAAGGTCGCGCACTGTTAGATCTGTGAGTTGTTGGACCTACCATTAAAAGCGCGATCACTTATAGCACTCTATCGGAAACACACACAAACACACAGACACACGTAAGAAACTGAATTCTAAGTGCAGATTATATATACCGAATATCATCTCTTAATAAACTAAAAGTAGTGATTTACTCCTAGACGTCAATTAGCACAATGGAAATTCTAAGAAAAATTTATTACAAGATTTCTCTCAATTTAAATGTAAATCCAACCGAACTTCAATATAGCAATAAATCATTTTGATGAAAACAACCAAATAAAAACTTAACATATAATAAAATAACCATAATGTGGGTCATTTTCCAATCAAAGTCGTCGACAAGTTCGCTTTTAGAACCATTTAGAGTTCTATTAAAATACTCGACCTTGAATTTAAGATCAGTAAAAAATCTATTTTTAACGTTGACACAATACATAAAGCTGATACAAAATAAATCTTTCTCTGCATATTAGTCTAAGATACATATACTACCATAACAACTAAAACTATATAGGAGTATGTCATATCAATGTCACGAGATATAATAAAATAAAGCAACATAGTAAATGTATGCACCTGAAAGTGAATCTGCAATTACATTATCGTTTCCTTTTGATGTGCCTAATATTTATAGTTTATTCTTGCAACATCAAACTCCGAGTTAATAACCTCTGACTTTAGTTTTTAATTTGATAATGAAAATAAAGGTGTTGTGATTACTGAATACAGTACACGTAGAAGGAGATATATCTATATAAACTTGAACCTGCTGCAAAGCCAACATCAGAGCGAAGTATTATCTATTTTTAGATAATTTCCCCAGTGCTTGCTTAACCCCTTTTATAACAATGGCAAACTGGCTGATCCACACCATTTCTGTCTTTCTGAATCACCGCTCCATCAACTACTACATTACTTGCATCAGCAGACATTTTACATAAATGACTGAAATTTGTGACTCAAAAACATAGAGTACACTTTGGAACAGCCTTTAATTTAGCAGAAGCTTCACGAGAATTCTCAGAGCAATAAAGCTTGGATTTCCTAATCAATTAATTTGTTAGGTATTTTCAGACATAATGGAAATATTTAAATTTAGTTTCCTACGATATCCAGTCATTAACAGAACTAGTATCAGCTGCTTATTCCTAAAAACACACAGATAATTCAGGAAAAAACATTGACCTCAATTTCCATAGGTTTAACTTGTTCCGTGTTCAACAGTATGTCCTACAAATGCATACAAGCATGGTAAACTCACATTTAGCAAAATTAATTATTAAATTTCCATCGTTGAGTCTATCACAAAATTTCTGAATATTTCCCAAGTGACATTTCTGGGAGTCGTTGTAGGTGCTGACGTCATCGATGTGCACACCACTGTTATCTAGACTAGATGTTATCGTGTACATTAAATGCTGGAATCTTAACAGGAAATATTTCATTCCAGCGATATAGAACGATGAACTCCATGCTAATGTCTAAATTTTCCGAGATCTGACAAAAACATTTCAAGAGGATAATCTTGGTTATATAGTATTCAATTTTCTCAATGCAGTTATCGGTTCTTGTCACGAGAAATTAATCTGTTTTTGTGAAAGTTTTCACGTTTCTATAGTCAGTATACATGCAGAAAGTCTTATCTAGTTTCTGCAAAATATACACTGTGAACAATTAACTTTATTTGATTCAACAAAATAATTATCTATCGAATATATTTTTTAAGAATATTCCCTCTTGAGAAAATCTGTTCGTGTTGTAAGATCTTGATGCAAGTGTTCATATTCACTTCAATGCTGTTTAAGTTTATCTTTTCTTGTGATGTATATGTAAAAGTGTCTTGTCCAGATAGCTTAATATTTGTGCATTCCGAAAATTGGTTAAACCAACGTCACCACAGGCATATTGTGTTCCATCATTTTCATTCTGACTTTGTGGAATACGTAAACTAAGTCGATTGACTGATTAAGAGGATAATCTTTATTAATGTACTCCTGTGATATATTTATAATGCAAAGTTGCTTGTGATCCTCCTGCCATGATTCTTAATGACTTCATTTGAATCGTTCACGTTCTTTACAATTCTATAGAGACCATAGTACTTAGCCTGCGAAGATTTTGAGGTGTGAACACAAGAGATAGAACTTTATCAACTGGCTGAAAAATTCTTTCCTTTGCATATAACAAATGAACACAATCATCCAATTGTTTTCTTGCATCAAAGCAAAATGACCAAATCATTTTCGTCCACTTTTTATGTTATCTATCCAACTCCCTTGAGTGTTAGGGTGATAGGCAGAAGATTTAAATTGCTTGATGACAAATCCATTCATAATATATTGTAGGTGCTTGTACCTGTGACATTTTGATCAGGTTAGACAGCAGTGGCCAAAATATGTACAGGTAACCTTATCAAAATATTTATTATAGTTTTAGTTTTAATACTCCTCAAATGAATTGCCTCTGGAAATCTTGTGAACACACATATTAGGGTCAATAAGCATTTGTGCCTGACCTGGTGTTAAGTAAGGTATTGACAGTGTATATAATTATTCTGCTAAATGGTTTGTGGAATGCTAGAATAGGTTACATATGAGCTTTATAGTCTTCTTATTGTGTTTTCCTACAATTTGACAATTGTGAAAACCTTATATAGAATATAATTTTCTTTTGATATGTCTTACAACTCCTAAATGAAACGCCAAGGAAATTTCATGGGTTTCACTCAGAATTTCCTGTCGATATTACTTAGGAGAAACACTATTATATCTCGCTGACCACTTGTCACCTTCGGGTACACCTGGTGGTCTCATTTCGTGATAACGTTCCATTTCTCATAAAATAACAGACTCTTATGTGGCTTCTGTGTCAGTAATAGCACTCTATACCAAACAGTAAATCTCAAGATCTAGTTCCTATTCTACAAAGAGTGGCTGTTTTGTCACCATGATTAAAATAACAAGAATGAGTAGTAAACATGTAAAATAGGATCACATTGACCAATTGATTGATCAATAATAAGAGCAAACGTAACCTCATAAAAAGGCTTACGAATGGATGCCTCAGTTAAAAGAAATATTTCCTGGTCATCATTATATATTATTATAAAGCGCTCTTTATGTCATAGCTTTTTATTTCACACATAAGCAGGGTATAAATCTGGGATTACAATCTCATCAGAATCAACCTTTTAATCCAGACAAGTCTTGTCAGTTACACGCTGATAAACCAAACCCTTATCACTTGCTAAGTGATTGCCAAGCAGTAAATGAATAGGATTACGATGTCACTGAACATACTGTCAAAATTGTAAGCCTGATGTCAAATTGACAAAATGGAGATACATTTTAACAAAACCTCACGAATAAGAACATTTTCACTAATACAATATTTATCGGCGAGCGACAATGTACCTAATAATAAACTACTCTGAGAAGCTCATTTGTTCGCTTTTATTTTAATGGATATATGCTTGGCATAATCAACATTAAGACATAAATCCGTTGATGAATGCCTCATAATACTCAATAATAGACTGGCGTATCCAACATTTGTATTGCATGACATTGACTTTTTTGGTAACTAAAACATTTGGAATATATATCTTTGTTTTCTGTTGCTTATTTATCAACCTGTAACAACCATAAATAACGTGCTCTTTCTCTTACAATAAGTGCACATTAAAAAGAATAAGGATTTCGGATCAGTTTCATCAGAAGATCGATTCTTAAAAGTTGAACCCGTTTGAGTATTGAAAATAGTACGAGACTGAGATGATTGTGTCACCAAAAATGTATGAGAAGAACACTTATTGACCAATTAAACTTTAAAAGTCAAAGAATAATTATCAGCTGTACTAACAGCATTTTCTAAAGTTTCCAAACGTTGCTAATGAAGGTATCGCTTGACATTACTTTGCACGCAATTAGTAAACTCTTTGCTAAAATTAATGATTTGTCTGGCGTTATCGTAAATGTGACCGGCCTTCTTGCATTTATACCAGATATCAAATAATTGTTTATTTTCTTTGTTGTTTTAACATGGGATTATATTCTTTATTTTCTACAACTAATAAAGCTTTTCCTCAGCCACCGAATCATAATCATTAAAGATAATTCCTCCAGTACATCGTAATCAGCAATTCATTGTACAGATATTGAGGTATAATCTTCAAGTGGTTTGCCCATAAATGCATCTTGTAATAAGCCCGATACTCACAAATCAATTTTCTCGAAGTAACGAAATTATTGATGTACTTGGTTTCCTTTGAAAGTGTGTACTAACAAAATATTTATAGTTTATTCCATTGAACTTCAGTGTAAAAGGAAGGGGATATAGTCCGTTTCGCCTGCTAGTTCTATTTTTTTTAAAATTTCAATTGCATCTCCGCCCCTCTGCATTTGTCTCTAGTTCTCAGTCGCTGAACTTGCATCTATCACTTTTTCCTCTCTGTCTCTCCCTTTTCTTTACCTCTATCGTCTCAATCTTTTTTAATTTTGCATTCCATTAGTTCTTTCTGGAGCTTTTGCTTTCTTTCTTCTACTTCTATCAGGGATAGTTTTTAAATTAATCTACAATGTTTTTAATTTCCAATCAAAACCTAATGCAGACTTATTAAACAAAGCTAAATCAATTTTATCAGAATTTCTTTGTAACCAAATCTTGGACTAAATTTTTTTATTTGTTTATTGTTAAAGATGTCTTTGCTTTAGAAAGATCATAATGCAAGTTCAAATAAACCGTCCTATTTCAAACCCACTAACTCTTCCTGGGTAGGATTCGAAAAAAAGGTCACAGCTGGGGTTGACATTGTAAAGCTGGTTGGTTTCACTAAATATTTTTTCAAATATGTCAAACTGAAATACTAGTGGCTAAGAAAATTCCGAAACAAACTGAACTTCAATTTCAAGAATAATGTTAACTTCTCTTATGCATTTGTTTTGAAATTCGTATTTCAGACTAACCGCTAATTTTCCATTGGGATTTTAAACATTTTTATAATTTTTACTTTGTTATTTCAATTTCATTTCAGAGTTAGACACATATCTTCTAAACAACACAAAGCACTTTTTCAAAAGATTCTTTTCCACCAAACACTGGACTACAATAATTTAGTCCTTGCTTTACCAAAGATACTTTAACGTCCCAAATTGCATAATATATGGCAAGTTCAAGCAGCGCTTCTATTCCAAAGACTTCTTGGTAGAATCTGATCTAAAGTTGTAATGCTTATATGACATAATAGAAGCTTGCTCTTTTTATTAAAGATTTGCTTAAATGTATGAAACTAAAACCCTTACAAGTGAGAGAAATATTCACTAATAAGGTAAATTTAAATTTTAAATGCAAGTTTTAACTTTTCTTAAACATTTTGGAAAATGACACATACAGGATGAGCAACAAACTTATGTTGCAACTGTAAGATCATAAAAGAAATAACACTAAAAGCAAAGCCAAGAATTTTAGAAAACTTCAACAAAAAAGACTCTAAGTTACAAAATTAAAATTTAAGAAAAACTCAGTTATGTGAATTAAAACCACAATACTCTTAAAAGTTATATCACGCTGCCCAAAGTATTGTTCCTAATGAATTCCAGTGATGTTCTGAATTAATTCCAATCTTGATTGTGCTGATGTAACAATATTCTTAAATGTACCGACGTACCACTAGTCTTAATATATCACAATGGTATAGTTCAGTATGCTTTTGAATGGGTACTGAATTACCTCAAAATTGCTTTTAAGGCCAAAAGTTGAAGAGCACTACGTAATTCCAATTAATAATTTAGATAAATATTCCTCTCAACTGAAATTGATTTCAGAAAGTCTGATGTTATAATAGGAATGAATTGTATGCTGATCACAAACTTCTTGAAAAATAAACAATAAAGTTAGATGACAAGAATATTGGTCAAATGTTTGCTCCTAGAACGTTCTAAGGACAAAATACTAGGTAAATTTTTATTAATATTATCTTAAAGTGTAATCTACATTCGTAAGTAAATGTTAGTCATAAAATGTGATGTTTACAAATTATGATAAAAAATCTACAATAGTGGATACAAGTCAAACACACAATATATATATATATATATATATACATAACAACGTGAATATGTGCACTGGTGCTTAATGTAACAATGTGTCGAATCATTTCACAATTTCTTCTGTGTATATTGACATAATCCATGACTATAAGCATGTGAGTTTTGTCCCAGATGAGTTTATTATCGGTAACAGTGTACTTTTGTCCAAGATGATTTTCATTTCAATGTGTTCGGTCCAGAGCTTTAAGTTTCTTTAAAATATGTATGTCTTGTCTCTACATCTATATCATTGCTATCCAGGCGACAACTACGTGTGGAATGATAGATATCATTCTTCCCAAAATATATTATATACCTTTCTTCCATGGTATCAAATATTCAATAACAGCCATACACTAAGCAACTTACATATAAAGAAAATGTTATCTTTTAAACGTAACAACTGTAACATCATTAATAAGTGTTTAGGAGGTATCATTAAGAATTAAATACATATTTGTAAATACGGTTGTACGGACGAATGATCCACACCCTTTCCAAGAAAAACGGGAATAAACATAGTAAACAATTTTTTGTACGAAAGGAACATATAATATAGGTGTTGAATATGGATATTTCTTAGAGGGTTGGAAGTTAGTGTCCTGTCCAACATAAACGCTCGATCAAGGATTATTATTCTCATGCTAGAGATATATTGCCATCGGTCTTCTGCACTGAAAATCACGATCATAAATACGCAGAAATATTTTTAATTCCTTTCAAAACTGAAGAACACAATTTAGTAATTATAGGTATATGCCTAATACAAACTTTGTTGTGCAGAATAATCGACACCCGATTTCACATTAGTCCTAGTCGAACATTATATTTCGTAATGATGACTAAGATGTTATATTAGCAAAATATTCAACTCTTTGCCTGGCCCCCCCCTCTCTCTCTCTCTCTC